>NJDC01003330.1:206455-305033 GCA_002245475.1 Calephelis virginiensis
ACTCACTCTCCAATGTAGGTATAGAGCGAAAAGCCGTTAAACCTAGGTTTAACATCCCAGCCTTAGATAAGTATTACACCATTAGCATCTAAAAGCGGCGGATATTTCTTACCATTACGAAATCCATCTGTTTTATTTTCTATGTATCATAGATAAAACTTATCAAAATAGTATATTACAAACACTTCAACGAGTATATCAATACTTATCAACTATAACATCGTAAATGCGAAAGTCTGATTGACTGTCTGTCCGTTACGCTTACAAGGCTAAATCGATGGATCGATTTTAATGAAATTAGGTATACATATAGTACATTTAAAGATTCGAGTTCAAACATGCGCTACTTATCTTAAAAAATCAATTCCAAATTGACTATAATGGGGGATGAAATTTTATATAAAAACCTAATCTACGCTGACGAAGTTACAAGTAAAGTAAAATTAAACATGAACTCGACCTAAAGTTGACTTTTCAAAAACAAAAATAATTTCCGCGTTTTATATTTCCCATTTTGTGAGGAAAATTTAATCACAAACTAAACATTTCACCGCATACCTGACAACAAACCACTCAACTAGCAAAAAATTCTTGCTTTTATTGTAGACGTGACACTCGATCGCTTACGGTACGGTGTCACTTCACCGCTGACTTGATTTATGCGACCAATATGGCGGCGCCTGTCATTCTGCTTCCAATATCGAACTCCTGTTATTATCTTTAACGTTGTTTGACCCTTCTACTGAAAACATAAAGATTATTATGACCATGACAATGTACATAAATCATAAGTCAAATTATTTTACGACAAGAGTGCTCTTAATTTAAAACCTATGTTTGTTTTTAATAGCAGAAAATTGAGTTTTATAAACTTGCTATCCTGTTATACTTTATTTCAGTTGAATCTACGCTCCTGCTTGACATATTATGATAAAATGTGATAAAGACTAAATATCTCTGTTCTTCATTTAATAATTTGATCAAAATTTATCCCTTAATTATCCCTTGATACCAATAGTTCAAAGACTAATGACTTTTGTATATCAATCTAAAACTGACCCGTTTTTATCCTAGATGGTCCTATTTAAATAAATGGAATCGCAGGGAAACCGACAAAAATGCTTAACTTTACGCAATCACTCAGCTAACAGCCAACCGATTTTGATGGTTATTTTTTAGAATTATTCTGAGGTAGTTCCATATTAATTTTATCATGACTAATGGTTTTTCGATTTTGCGTAAGTATCCTCAATGACGAGGTCGTTAATTTCACTGAAAAAATTGTACGCTATTAAGTATAATTCAAAAACTACTAGTAGGGTGTTGATAAAATGTATGTGGGACCATTTAGGAACCATTTGCTATCTTTCGAAAAAGCATAATAGAATCGTGACGTGATACGCAATGAAATAGTTAGGAGTTGGATTTTGCAGTTGTAATGCGCTTAATTTTTATGTATGTGAATTACTTGCTTATTAAAATCGAAATTAATTCCTTGCAGTTTTACTGTGTGTAAATTATTTACTTAAATACACATTTCCTATATCGAAACTTCTACAAGATAATAAAATCATAAATTAAGGTTATTGGAAAATTGTTGTACATAGCGTTATACGTAGGAGTGTTTATAAAGCTTTGAAAAATTGTCTACCAAAGACACAAAGGACTGAAGTAGGTAGCTCGGAGGACACCTCCTGACCCTCCATTGCTACCGCTAAGTAGGTCGAATAATGTGACGGGCTCGGTAGAAGTGCACTCCGGACCCTCTGCTGATTTAAGTGCTTTTCAGTCGATCCTTATGAAAATCGCTCGATTTGACAGAATTTTTAAATTTCGTTATCAAAATTAAATTAGAAAATTTTCCAAATACTTGATCTTCACACAAAACTAAAGCAATTCTGATTGCTGAAAATGTTTTACCTAGCTTTATTTTTTTTGCCAACAAACAATGAACTCCACTATATTTCATTTTAGATGATAGTCAATCTCCACCTCAACCACACGAATTGCTCCATTGGATGACGTTAGTGACTAGAATCGATGATAGAAAAATAAAACATCATATCGTACGAAGCTCTACAATCACAGTGCTGCCAACTTATATGTTCAGTAGTGTAAATCGGAACAAAATCGCGATTTCGTAAAACGTCTTTTACCTGTTAGTTTCTGAAATGTAAGCGACAAAACTAATAATCCCACAACTATATTTTTTAAGTTACTAGTTGATTTTCATACAAATTTTGATTTGATCTTTTTACAAATATGCGTATCAAATTCATCACCATTGGTACAGCTTATTAGTCGAAAAAAGATTAACAGACAGACAGACTTTCACAATTATAATATTAATATACATACACATACATATGCACGTCCCTTACAGGGTAGGAGGAGGGTATTGAGTGCCAAACTTCACGATCCTGACAAACCTGTATAGCTTCCTTTACATTCATTACCTTTTTTACACCCCGGTTTCGGAGACTCTTGACACCACCCTCGGATAATATCCTAGCGATCTGATCTTGGATATTAGTATGAATTGTTATTCCTTTTTTAAGTAAAATTCTCAATTAGTAAAACTAAACGTCACACTAGCGACACTATTTTTCTGAACAGATAATTTGGTCGCACTGTATCTTTTTATGACGTGTATTGTAATTATCTGACCCAGAAGGCTAAACAAAGGTGTTTCTGATCAACATAGAATTCTTTATTAAAGCTTTGTTTTCTCGACCTTTTCATTTTAAACAAAATGCTTTCTTGCGGTTTTATAATGTATTTTCCAACAAGTGCTCAAACAAGCGAGATCGAAGGTCGATTGAATTCCGATTTAGCTTTAAATAAAAAAAATATTAATATCGGACTACTCGAATACGTTTTAACATTATTTCTTTTTCTGGAGTATTGTGAATTGTATAATTAATTTGAATTTATCATCGTCGTATAGTCAGCCCTGAATATAGGTACATACGTACTAAAGTGTATACTTTACAGTGAATTAAATTTTATTTACGAGTATCAAAATACCATTTAACCGTCCGGTGACTCACTCACGCTTATGTTACCTTTAGGGTTTCGTAGCCAAAGGCCAAAAAATGTAACCTTTATAGGTTCATCATGTCTATCTGTCTTTTTGTCTGTCCATCCGTATGTCACAGCCACTTTTTTACGAAACTGTAAGAACTGTACTATTGAAAGTAGATGTATTATGTAAACCGCACTCAGACTTTTTTGGGTTTATCCATATTTAGAACTGAAACTCTACATGTTTTTTCATTAAGCCCATAAGTGTGGGGTATGTATGGATAATTTTCAAAACTAATTTTGAGGTTTCAAACATATATTGTTTCTAAACTGAACTTTTAAAGTGGTAAAACGTGGAAACTTAAAACTTAAGCCCCTGGAATTTCTAAAATAACAAAACAATAAAACAAAAAAAATCTATCAGTCATTGTGACTGACGGATAACATATTTTGTGAGGCGGTGACTCTCATTTATGTCCATACACTTTTTTTATTATATTGAACGGCAAACAAGCAGACGAATTTCTTGATAGTAAGAAATTCATGCCGCCTAAAGGTGGTAATGGTGCGTTGCCAACCCGAGGCCGGGATGTTAGGCCTCGAGCAAAAGTAAATTTACCGGCTACCTTACCCTCCGAACCGGAACACGTAATGACGTTATAGCGGCAGGAATAGGTAAGGCGGTGGTACCTATCCGGGTGAGTCGCTGCTAAACTCTACCACCTAGTCTGATGTCACGATGTTAGTGAAAGATCACTTTACTAACATGAACACTAACTAACTATGCTCGCCTTTTACGAGCTGCCTGGCAGAAAGGTCTATTTTGCAAAGAAGCCCGGACCAACACGGGAAAGACATATATTTTGTAAATCAACATTTAGAGGTAGTGAAAGATAGGTATCCCATCGTACCTATCGTAAAACGGTTTGTGATTTTGTTAGGAAATGTGTCTGCTTGTTTGAGAACGACACAACTATAAATTTTGTGGAAGTAAAAATTTTGTAAAAAGTACATGAAGTAGCTGTGATGAGTTGCCCTTTTTAAAAGAGAAACATAAATTAATATTTAAAATATACATTACGTATTTCACTATGGACTGTGCACTGATCGTGTACTCAAATAAATTGAGTACACGATTACATACATAACAAGATATATGTATGTAATATATAACATATACGTATATTTTCATAATATTGCTTTTGATTTAGCAGAATCACAATTCGATTAACCTTTTCACTCGCTTGTTAGAGCTTTTTTCCGTAACAATACGAGTCATTACAACATAAGAACTTACTCATTTGTACAAGGTCAGTAACACAAATGTGAGACCTTTTGTGTTGCAGTTGGTCGTCAGTGAAGTTACTTAATATGAGGCGAAACGCTTACTGATATTTCTCCTCTTTTATAAAAATACAGAAAACCAATAAGCATCCAATACATGATAGGATTGTTGTCAGTTATACCACAATCAATGAATTACGTTTGATTGATTGTGAACAAATGTATGCTTATAAATATATCACTGCTCTCTTAATATCCCATTTAGATTTTGTTGTTTGAATATAACAAGCTCATCTTCTGCTGATGAAAAAAATATTCTCTCTTATACAAGTCGAAAGACATGCATAAGAGTCGAAAGACTTGTATAAGAGGGCTAAGATCCCACAGAAGCCATAGAATTGCACCAGTAATATTTATAGCCTCAATAGGTGATTTTAGTTCTCTTATCATCTTATAACATGAAAAAATAATTCCACTAATATAAGCACACAGACAGGAGAGTCTTAAAGCAACCTTCCTGGGAAAGATATTAAATAATAAAATAAATAAGTATAGACCTAAAAACACCCAGATCCAAAAAAAGAGACATGAATTTTCATAACACAAATGTTTGCCTCCTTTGGGAGTTAAGCCCGAGTCTTGCATATGGTGTTTAAATACATGTATACTCAAACCCCTCGACATGGTTTTGGAAACACAATATTTCATAATACATTTATCCACTTTGTTATCGTTATAACTTATAACAAAAGTAATTTATACGACCTTAACTTAGGAAGACAAGAAATGGACTTCTGTTTCAGTTACATTGGGCACTCGTAGGGCAGTCCACTCCCTTAAAGGGAGGCTGTCACAGTGATTCGACGCAAGCATCGCTCACTCGGTCTGACGGACCAACTGAATTGAGAAATAGAAACGAGGAATCACAAAAAATACTCTTGATCGAGATAATGTTTGTAATTATAATAGGAAATTCTCAATGTGGCTATTTTTAACCACAAGGGGAAAAAGGGGGGTGTTATAAAATTGACGTCTGCGTATGTGTGTGTCTATAGCATCAGAACTTTTGAACGGATCGGCTGATTTCGATGCGAATTTTTATTTGAAATCTGACGTGGTCGAGGTGATTGTTGGCTACGTTAGGGATTTTGTAGACAGTTACACCAAATACTCGTATGTAAAAGATGCGTGTGCAAAACGAGACTAGACTAGTTTCCTCGCTGAACCGTAACATGAGAATAACGAACACTGTCATTCTCGCGGCAAGAATAGGCAACCATGTATTTCCTTACTAAAAGTACTGACGTTAGAAGCTTATAGAACTTCTTGTTTTTTTTTTATCTAGAGTTTAATGTTACTTTTAGTATTGAAAAAAGATAAAACTGCCGAGTTTCCTTTGCCGGAACTTCTTAGTGTGGGGCCGATTCCGATCCGGTGGTAGTTTATAAAAATCGACACGCACAAGAACTACGTGTATAGTCCATGTAAATAAAAAAAATCTGATTCTGATTCTTCAAAACATAATTAAATGGGATCGGAAAGTCTTTAAAAAATATTTACAGTATTGTACAAAGGAACAATTAAACTGATTTATTGACAATTTAAAACATTCATATCTTCACGCCAAGTCACTTACGGGATGGGCAGAGACTATAAAGTGCCAAAAGCCACGATCCTTGCAAACCTGCCAAGCTACCTCATCATTTAAAACTCATTTCATACTAACAAGGGTCTTAACAAGAGTTTCGGCACCACCCTGGGATAAAATCTCAGCGATATGATCGCGCAATGTCAATCTAGTACTAGTATACCGAGAACCAACATCCACTCACATTCGCATTATATTCTGTTTTATCAATCTGTCATTTGTCATTTTTTCCACACGACCGAATCAACAGAGCATGTCCTTTCTCATTTTTACAGCAACACTTTCAATACAAGTGGTACTAAAAGTTCTCGGATCTCACTGTTGTAAATGCGATCGTGGGAAGAACGGCTATGACGTATAAAACGAGTTTCTTAACGAGTTTGCAAAACTAAATAACTGGATACGTAGGTGAATCTGCATGCAAAAACTTGTTCAAATACATCCGAACACTGTTTCTATAAATTTTACTCTTCAATGCGAAACAAATACCTGTTCCAAATTTGCTTTAAAAAATCACTATTCCGATGTTCCTCTCCATTTAACAGACATGACCTGGCCGAAGTATTTAGACCACTTGATAAATGGTAACCCAAATCGATTTATAGCGGTAGGCGTTCGAAGGAAAATGAAAAATTCATAAAATCTGTTAGAATTTTATAATGGCGTTTTCATCGATCACAATAATGAATTTGGAGTGACAGAGAGAGATATTGCCATCAGTCACTGGCTGAAGCATATTGTAATTTTTTTACTTATCCCCTTAGAGCGGCACTTAATCAAAGAGATTTTACATAAAATGGTGTTTACTCGTCGTCTATATACATCAAAGACAATGCGTTGCCAACCCTAAGTTAGGGTTTTAGGCCTCTTGCTACGTTACCGATTAGTCTGCTTTACCAACTTGAATACAACAGTGGCGAGCACTATGTAGTAACAATCCCAGTAAGGAAGTAAAAGTAGAGTAGAGGACTAGTACTGTATATATGAGATGCCTGTAGATAGATGGCTCGTCAGATAGAAATACTGCTTTTGCCTACATATTTTTTATGTGAGAGGTGATGAGAGCAATCGGACTATTATCTTGATAACAAGAGGCCATCGCAACTTTGAAATGAAATGAAATGAAATGAAATGAAAATTATTTATTTGCGGAATATGTGTGTTAAAAAGTTGTTATAAAGATATTTGAGAATACAACATATTCTACCACATTGTGGTGTGCAAATATTTAGTTAATTTTAAGAAGTTACATATTTAAATCACAGCCCTTATTTACATTTTAATAAACATTTTATTTATTTATGAACATAATTTATTACAAATTATTTTAAAGGTAGATTCATTTTTAGTCCTATCTACCGTACACTACCTAACTTGTAAACACCATATATGTTATAGGTGCTTTGTTACCCTGTGACTGCGACATTAGGCATATTGTGCAACCTCCCGGTAGATATCGATTACTGAATCTTATGTAGAGACAGTAAACTTGCATAACACAATAAAATATGTTCACACACTTTTTCGTAGTAAAACACTTGTACTCATCCACTATACACTTTATTAACACCTTACGCTACTTTTCAGCCAACCGGTTTGTTTCACTTTTTACAGAATCATCAGGGCTTTGAAACTAAAGATAAAAAGACTGTTTTAGTTTAATGTTCAGCACATATTTGGTTGGATGTTACTGACGTCAGCCGCATGGTTTCTGTAAACCGGTTGGCTGAAAAGTAGCGTAAAGTGTTGAATAAAGTGTATAGTGGATGAGTACAAGTGTTTTACTACGAAAAAGCGTGTGTACAATGGAGTTCCACTAAGTGCCGACGATAGCAAGTATAGATTCTAAAATACGTTTAATAACCCTCCATAAAACCTACTTTTAATGTACGTATTTTGATGAAGTCAGCTTTGAAACAAAAATTGGCATCGAAATCGGTCTATTAATTTCGGAGTTATTATGCCATAGATAGACACACAGGACACGTAAAACTTATAATACACTTGTACTTCCTTCGGGAAAAAAGAATATTTGATGGAATTTTATTTATCAGTTTATTTTGTTTAGCAATTAAGGTTAGGCTGTGTACAAAGGTACACCGCATCGTGGCAATCGTAAGCGACCGCTTTTGTCGCATCTACCTCCCATGCTGCGAGTTTGAAGCTCGGCCTCACTTAGCCTGAGAGCTTTCGACTATCGAACACTGAAGATGACCAACAAAGACCTTGTAAAATTGTTTCATGTAAAATTTGAAATAGACCTGACTCACATAAATAAATACGTGTTGGTATATAATAAATACATATTTATAACCCTCGGTGAAGACAACTTTTGAAAAAGCGTTTATTTCTTTCACCTGTTTTGACGTTTTTTTTAAATGTTGTAGAAAATTAGAAAATCGATGTTAAAAAATGTTTTCGAAATTGCCAAATTTTATAAAACTACCTGAATTAATTTTGTACTTTTGTTAGTCTGTGTCTAAAATTTTTTAATAAAATAAATGTTGACTTTTTTGTGTATGTTATTTAGTTCGTGAACAATCGTGGTTATCAACTGCGAAACTATGCTTAATAGATTCAAAGCTTTAATTTTATAACTTGAATTTATAACTTGTGTTATATGTTACTAGTAGCCATATAACACAAGTTATATATTGAAATACTGATGATGCTAATACTTGTCAGTTTTTATATTGTTCAGCAAATAAGCCTGGGGTGTAGACAAAGGCATGTCGCCATAAACGTAAGGACACGCTTCCGCAGCGCCGAGCTCTTACACTGGAAGCTAGAGGCTCGGCCTCACTCAACTCTAGAGCGGCTCGAGTATCTGTCGACAGCCGAGCGCTGACAGAGCCTGAGAAATAGATGCACTGTAAAATATAGCTTTTCGTTATAAGATACTTTCTTTAAAAATAGATACTATTACAGTGCTCGCCAAATAAGTCGGCACGCGACATGAAATGGAACTATTTTGACATTCGCCGACTGTTACTAGATACACTGTAATTGCCACAGAAACACTGCTATTACTGCTATTTTTGGATAACACGGTCTAATTGTAGCAACTCAATATAGTTGCTACTGTGTTATTTCCAAATTATTTTATTTATGATGTAGGTACCTATATTTTGAAACACCAGTTTATATAGAAAATAATCATGAAACCTTTCCTTTTTTCTTATTCCTTTGGCGATACCATTTATGATATTTATTACCGAGTAAATCTCCTAATTACATAGGAATATTTTGTACAACTTTCAAACGTTTTTACGGTAAGTGACAATTTAATCTGTATAAAAATAAAACTGTTTTAATTTCGATTAAATAGCTGACGTAAAATCCTTTTCAGTTATGTAATAAAACAATTATTGTAACTGGATTTTTTGAAACCTGAGAGTAAATACACTTCTATGGTAGGCAATATTGGCAGCGTCCTCCTTTGCGCTCAGGCTTATCTGGAGAACACTTAAACTGCTGTTATTTTACTTCGTATGTCAGTTGCGGGATGTACAATGTCACAAGTAATGACGAAACATGCCTACGAATATCTTTCGATACAATAATTTATTTATAAAACATAAGAAAATTGTTGATTTTGTGAAATATAAAACTAGCTGTTTGTATATTTAAACCCATAAATTTTTCTAGAGTTTTAATAAATATATCTGAAATGTTGGGAATTTTACAGAAAAATATATTTCGCAACGTTTAAGTTAAGTTTTGTAACAGTTAAAATGTAAAAAGAAACATAAAGAGCTCAGAAATTACTTAGCACTCCCATTAGTAGAAAGGAATTATTTTCTAGGTGGTAAAAATATTAAAACAAAGCAAATAATTAAAATACAAAGAAATATTAAATTTTTCTGGCTGCAGTTGAAACTTAATTTTCAATTTCGAATGAATAACAGTAGTGAGGCGACAATCTAGCTGAACAAAAAGTTTTATACAACGTTTGTAATTAGACACCGCAGAGAGCGCAAGGCTAGGCAGGACAAGGGTTGCCAGTTCAGAAATTTAAATGGCAAAATATGAGGGCAAAGTGTTATAATAACGGTAGTGTCTATTTAACAGACTTTACGACAAAAAATACCTTTTTTATCTTAATTATGAGTGAAAATGAGTTCGAAGACGAAGGGTTTACAAGTTAGATATTACAAACACAAAACTAAACTACTTTTAGTAAGAAACTTGAATTAATTGCAGATTTAAATCAGAATCATAATCAAAATATGTTTTTGTACTTTCTTATAAATACAACGTTGCTATGGATTGTGTGCTTGTGATTGGATAAGTGCTCGTTTGACGATAGGATTACCAACCGTCACATTATGTGACTATGTACCATAATCAAATCTTGAATGGTTCTACCTGCGCCCTCTCTTAGGTTATAAACGATAATGATAAATGACGATTAGCAGAATAAGGGTAATAATAGATGCGTGAAGATACTTACTTCCTTTATAGCATCAAATAAACTTATTTTTTGTTTGTCTCCTCAAAAAAGTTGAACGAGTCCTTTTTTGGCAACCCTACATGAGAAATCGTGAGTCGTGAGAGAGGTACGGGAAATATACATGAACTCTGAATTGAACAAAAAAACAAAAAGCAATTCGCTGCTGATCCGTTGGCTTAGTTGTGCCATTATTTTTTGGCTCTAGATTCATTAATTAAAGTGTGCCAGGTTCACATAAAAGTACTGAAATTTTAATAATGGAATGCTTGAGATTCATTGCATAATTTTGGGACTGTTAATTGATGATGTTAAAATTATATTATCTTATGATTTACTCTTTTCGCTATCATGATTTAATTTTTGTTACGTGGTTGTAGCTGTGGTTTAGAGCACTAGTCCATACTTGGGTATTTTCTGGTTTTTGCACAGATAAGCCTTAGTGCTCGCCGGCCTGGAAAGTAGAGTATACGACGGAGTTGCACATGCACCAGCAACATCTTTGTCTCTAACAGTGACATAAAAATACCGATGATTAAGAGGTTATGATAAAACCACCAGTCGTCTATGTTTTCGCTGTTTTATAATTTTAAAACGGAAATAAAAAATAAAATAAACTAAACTTAAATTATTTATTTATTACTTTTATTTCAAGTCAGTATATTTTTAAAAGATATTTTGCTTACACCGTCTTTGTTTAGTTATTGTAATACAATAAGAAAGCTTGTACTTTTGGTACAATATAATAAAATTATATATTTTATCACTTACTTACTTTTTTTCTATTACTAACGATATGATTTCAAAGTTTTCAAAAACAAAATTAAGTTCTAAAATGTATTTAAATATTTTTAGGGTTCTGTACCTGTACACGTAGTACTTGTCTTGCTTTTAATATTACAAAAAGAACGTCTATAAATTATTTATCGAATTTAGCGAATGTATAAAAAATCTTAAATTTAATCGTAAAAAAACAAATATCCTTTAAATTTTACAACTAAACTAAATGTACCATAAAACAACGCAAAAATAACTATTGACAAGGTTTTTACAATAGACATATATTTAACAAAACGCATTGTTAAATATTTGCCTATTAGCAATCTCCTGCTCTTCGTACAACGTTCGTTTTCGGACGTTTTGCTGGAAAATAACTGGATTACATTTTACATACAAGAGTTACTCGTACCGAAAACGTGGTTATCACAATTATCCAATATTCAATAAAACTAACGAGGTAACCGGACGAGAGTACGTCCTACCCTTTAACTCTATTACCAAAAAACTCCCCATTATTTTTAAGCTTTTAGATTACTTTTACTTGTCTTGTTTTATTAAAACGTAAAGTTGTGATATGATTAGATCCTGTTTTTAGGGTTTCGTAGTCGGATGACACAAACGGCACCCTTATAAATTAGACATGTCCGTCTATCTACCCGTATCTCATAGCCACTTTATTTCCAAACTATTATATAATACTTAAATTAAAATGTTAAGTAACTCCAAAAAAATCTACAGGCAACGTAGTTAAAAACCATCTCGATCACGTCAGCTTATAAAAAAAAATCCGCTTCGAAATCGGTCAATCTATCACGGTACGTCAAGCCGAAACCAGGCAATAGTCTTAATCATATAAATTATTGCAGATGTTTATTTTCTTAAGCGTATATTACGTAATATACATACATACCTTTCCGCCAAGTTCTCCTGCAGGTTAGGCAGAGAATATCGAGTGCGAAATGAATTAAGTTCGCCAGGTCGGCTAGTACTTACTACATACATAGTTTCTTATTTTAATTACCTACATAAAACTAAAAACATTTTATAACATGTTCATGAATAAGTGAAATTCAAGAAAAATAAAGTAATTTACATTTTGTACATAATGTTTTTATGGGATTAGGTTACCAAAGCGACTAACTTATCCTTTTATGCTCTTCGCGTCTCACCGACTTTTTAAAAGAGCTACTCAGTCCCCCAACAAACAATTTAACAGCCCAACTTTGTGGAACAGACTTTGAGAGATTTGTTATTCGCTCTAAAGTTTTAAGTGACTGTGAAACATTTGAAAAGAATCAAATAATCATCTATTTTACATACACCTCGAAGTTTGCTGGGTTCAAGGAATCGCTACTGTTTGAAAAGAATATTCACATTAAGAATATACTTCTCTTGTTTAATAAATCTGATGTCTGAATTATTATACTTCGCGAAATATTCAAGATTATAACGTTAATTTAGATTTATTCATTAACTTTTTAGTATAAAAAAGTCAGTCCTCTTCAGTGTTAGCATTTTAATAAATTTTAGACGATATTTGAAAATATAATAAACGTCAAAATTATAAAAATAGATTGCGACCAACTTACCTGTTTAGTAAACGACATCGCTCATATGAATTTTAGTGTTTGTGATTGAGAATTTTATTGAGAAAATAAAGATAAAAAAATAAAATTGATGGAATCAAATTTTCGGTGCTCTCAATTTAAAAACTGACAACGAAATGACGTTTCACGAAATAGCTGTTTAATTCTGAGCCTTTACCATGAGTTGGTATAGATTACGTTTGGTAAGTAAGTTGATAAGTACGAAATCTATGACACTTTTGGTACAAAAATGTGTTTCTCTTAGTTACCAATAGAGGCGCTGTTCAAAGTTTTCATATAAATAATTTACAGATACGGTAGCGAGTATATGTAGTAAACTTGGAAAGTTAGTTAGTAAACATAAGGACCCTCCCTGATTACTGAATAGATAAGTCAGTGTCTCTATATTAAAAAGTATTTATTCTCCTACACTTTGACTCAGTGTTTCCATATTTTAATTTCCAATTTTTGCTGTTGCCATTTCAAAAATTCTAAAGATAGAAAATAGTAGTAACTAATAATCTTAAATGAATGTAACGACTTTATTAACTAAGGATTGGTTCTCAATTACAATAGCTAGTGCAGACCCCTGGCGTGAGGCAGTCCGTCCATTATAAGGGCGTGTCGAAGTCCCACCAAGCTCAGCAGGTCTTCCAGCGTCACTACATTAGTCATTAAATGAATTTTATACTCATGTGATGTGGTTTTCTTAAAAGCTTTATTTTTAGATGAAGCGTGAAAAGGGTAATACTTTAAGTTAAAAACACTAGGATACTTGCTATTTGGCCTCTTCCTTTAAAAGTCAGTTCTTATTTATCAGTAATTTCCCTACCTGATCACCTCTCTTTGAGAAAATATATGATAAAAACATGAGATTTATAAATTATACTGGTTTTAAGGTGGTGGTGGGTGGTGGTGCAAATACAGGAAAAAAATAGTGGTAAATATCACCAGTAATTAGATTTTCAATTTGCTAAGACAAAACATTTTTCCTATTCTTTTGACGAGCGTGCCAATAATTTTATTATTTTTGGAAATATTTAAAAACAAATTCAAGTACCTACTACGTGATCAGTTTAATGGGCACGTTAATATTTTAAAAATTTAGTAATGATCGTGATAAGATATAAAATAAAACATATGTCTAAAATAATCTAAGGGAAACTATAGATTGGGCGATAACAGTTATCAATGATACAGTCAGCTTCAATAATTTGTGTCTAGAGCTACAATTTGAATAAATTAAGTACACTGAGATACCGCTGTAAGGAGCGCCGGCGTTAAGACGAATAACGGTCGAGAAAAATGCCGACTGATTAATAACTTTTATGGCTTACGTTTATATAAGTACAGACCGTCGACTGGCATTGTTATCGGGTCAAAATTAATAAAGACTTCAAAAAGGGAAAAATATACCTAACGATGATATCGTTCTTTTAAACTTCACGTCATTAAATTGTGTCATATATGAAGGCAGTTACAGGCTCTACAAAAATACTTTAATTTTTACTCAGTAACTGCAAAAAAAACGACTTTAAAAATTAGTGTTATTAATTTTAACTTGAAAAACGCTAAATCAATTGCAATTGTTTATGAGACCTTTGAAATACTACCTACTTTAACAAAATCATCAAATTCCAATAATTGTAGGAGCAATTTTCGAACAAAAATGCAATCTTTTAGACGTAATTCTCGTGTCACAGTGTTAGTTAACGTCATCCTCCGAAACGGGTTGAAAGATTTTCACCAAATGTTATATGTATAATCGCATTCAGTAGGTTTGAGTATCGGCTACTATTTATTTTTCATACCTCTAAGCAATAAGGGTGACTCGCCTCAATTTTTTTACTAAAATCCCATTAAAAAATAGAAGAACAAGGTCTGTAGGGTCAGCTATAACATAAAATCAAATTGCGAACCTTCTCTATTGCAGAGAGTTACAAGCAATTGTAACTTATTTTTCTATCTGAGTGTATATTTATTTAATTACAAGCGCAGGCGTTGACAAATCCATTTACCACGGAACTTGGGATTATCTTTTGTTGTCTGCCAGTCTCAGACCAATCAATTACTCACTAGTCGCCACTAGGGAGTTGATTACTGCTGCGCTGAGCTACTGGGAAACATTAAGACTGTCATTTGGTCCTAAGTATTTGCATTTGTAGATTTCTTCTACAAATCTGGTTATATACGGATACGTTTCCCGCTGCAGTGCTTCCATTTCCTTCTTCTCTATTAGATAATATTCTCAGCTAGTGTACTATAATTATGGTGACAGTTAATAATGCTTAAGATTACCATTATCGTGTCTAAATTTGGTGGATAGAGTACTATGTAAAACTTGTAAACTTAGCCTTAAGCGCAGATTAAGTAATAACCGTTACTCATGGATTCTGTACTTAGTAACTGTGTGTCTAAAGGCCTTTCATTTCGATAGCTTACTTGTCCTATAATCCATATCCTTATAAACGCGAAAATCAGTCTGTCTGACAGTATAATTTATTCATATTTTTAAATCAAGAAGCACTTATACTGTTTTCCGTATCACTTACAATTTATTATTTTGTTAATAGCCTACCGGTTTTACTTATACAGCATCATCAGTGTTAAAACTTAAACTGATACTTAAACCTGAAGTGATACGTAAAACACTACAAGTGTTACTTTATTTAAAAATATGAATATTTGGAAGTTTTACCAAGGGCCGACGATGGAAAATATCAAATGTCTGTCTGACTTTCATTGTTAAGCCGCTAGACCGATTTGATTGAAGTTTGATATGTATATATGTAGTTATAGACCAGTGTTCAAACAGGGGCTACAGTTTTTGAAATATCAACCCCCAGATTATAGACTAAAGTTGACCAAAGACTATTTAACTATTCGAAAAAGGATTGTTATCTATCTAAAACTAAACTATTAACGGATAGTAGCTACGGACTCCTTTCATCAGAATTATCATTAATGAATAGAATATTTTTTAAAGTAAGTATAACAAGACACATTTTTTGAATGTCAAGATTTAAATTTAACAATTGCTAATGCGTTTTCATCTTACATATAGAATTCTCGTGTCACAATGTTTGTTCCCGTACTCCTCCGAAACGCCTGACCGATTTTCATGAAATTTTGTGAGCATATTGAGTCGGTCTGAGAATCGGCTAACATCTATTTTTAATACAAGAGTGACTCACTACAATTTTTTTAAATCACATTTAAAAAAAGTAGCAGATCAACGTCTGCCGGGTCAGCTGGTTATTATATAATAATATATAAATTGCATGTCATACTACATACATACTATAAATGTCAAATTAATAATAATGCCAAAAACCAAACTAACCAGAATGAACCATTATATTATAAGAAGGCATTTAAAAAAATAAAGTGTATTTTTGCTGAGTGGTTGGTATACATTTATTATGAGTTGTAATCTATACAACCGATATATAATTTTTAAGAAAAATCAAAAGATTAAAAAAATTAAGTTAGGTACAAGCTCTCATCGGGACTATGACTACCTTACGGGACTATCAACCCTTATATTAAGGTTCTTGCAAACTGAAAAACATAATTCGGATTGTACGGTACGGTACAGTACTGTTTGCCTTTTCAAGAAATGTTTTTAAGAAGTATCGAGTCAATTTAACTAGTACAATAGTATGTTTATTTGCTCATTTTAAATATTTTTTTTTTGATTTTGTAATTTACAGATACGACCATTTTGCTTTCCCGTCCGACCAAATCCTTTTATAAGAAACAACTTGATAAATTGACTAACATTTTTCCAACTACAGGTCAGCTATTTGCCTATTACAAAAAAAAAACGTACTCTGGTTGAATTGCAAAACTATACAATTAAAATAATTTAGTTTAAAATGCTCATAAATGCTGAGACTCCAATGTCTAAACAATTATTTTATTATCAGAAAATTGTGACATTTTCATCACAAAATTTAACAAATCATTATTCAAAATAAATAATTAAAGTTACAAGTTTTTTCCGTCTATTAGCAACAGACCTTATAGTGGCATTTCGTTACATAAACTTAAAATATAAATGAACGAGTTGAGACAACAAACTTATTTTGAAACTTGGGTAACGATCTAAAATATAACTTTATCTAAGCGTTTCTTTGATGTCCCTTAATTATAGAACTTTTTTAACAATGTAATACTTTTCGCCCAAATCTCTGTTGTTTGGCATCTGGTTTGTTTAACAGTTTAACTACATAGCAATTGCAGGAACAGCCGATTTAGAAACCGTTCCTTTTCATCAATTGACACTTGTTTCAGTTTTAAAACGGTATAAACATAGTCGTTTTTTGTACGCCTTTATGATGCTGAGTATTTCCACACATGGACTTCAAATATATAACAGATATCAAAAGCTTTAATTATTTTTATTAGTAAACTATTTACGTCCCCGTGTTATATTGTGTGTTTCCCTGTGTTGGTCCATGCTCCTTTGTAGAATAAATCACCATCCTTTCCGCCAGGCAGCTCGTAAAAGGCGAGCATAGGCTTACCGTCACTAACACCGTGACATCTTACTAGGTGGTAGAGTTTCGCAGCGACTATGCCGGATTGGTACCACCGCCTTACCAATTCCTGCCACCATAACATCAGTGCTTGCGTTGTCGTGTTCTGGTTCGGAGGATAACGTAGCCGGTAAATTTACTTTTGCTCGAGGCCTAACATCCCTGCCTCAGGTTAGCAACGCATCATTACCATCTTTGGTGTCTCTAGACGGCGTGAATTTCTTAACATCACGAAATCCGTCTGCTTGTTTGCCTTCCATTATCATAAAAATAGTCTATTCGTAATTTGACAATTCGTAATATTGCGAAATTGACGTTATGTTATCGTTAATAGATATTTTACTTATGCGTTTCCATGTTGCGTGACTATGCCAGCTATTATAATAACACCATTAGGAATAGATATGCTAGAACTGTCTGAGAATTTCCCAATTACACAAAAGATTTCTATATTAAATTTGCCTCTTACAAGGGTTCTGTTTTGGTCAAAGCTACAAATTTAATGTCAAATGAAATGTAAAAAGAATTAAAACATGCAACAACCATAAATTACACGTGAAATACAACTTTTACTAATTAAACAAAACAGCTACGTGTTTTTAAACGGCAAAGCGATAGCAAATGAATTTATCACTATTCAAATAAAGGGAAAAAGAACAGAATGGTGTGACCACAACATAAGTAGGGCGCGGTGGGTCGGGCGTAGGTATCGATCAGCCGCTAAAACAAGCCCCGCCGATGTCTGTCTACCAAAGACCTCTATATAGAGGAAGACAGGACATTAAACACTACATCTTGTGGCTAAATAATGTAGCCATGTGGCCAGTTACAGTTAAACTTGACACTTCACGTACCCTTCTTTGGAATACCTAAAATATACCAAATATATTTATAAAGTTGCACGGCTATTTTATAGAAATAGGGATGAGCCATTAATCTCTACATCTTGTAATTTTGGAAGTGACTGTTAAGCTATGTTGTATCAAAAATATTTCAAATGTAAAATAATTATTTATTAGTGTCTCGATTGTACCTGGTCATAGTTATAAGTTAATTGCGTATTTTATAACTTTCTCTTTTTCCGTGTGCGTTAGTGCGTGTGTGTGTGCGTGTGTGTGTGTGTGTGTGTGTGTGTGTGTGTGTGTGTGTGTGTGTGTTTGAGTGTTTGTGCGTGCGTGCGTGCGTATGTGTGTGCGTGTGATACATATTTAACGTAATAATTTAAAATAATTGTTATAAGCTTTAATCATAACACGCAATTAATAGTTAGGTGCGCAAGTTTGACATTGTTATTTTAGGCATTATTTTGCAGTCCATGAAAATTTTTACCATTTTTCTTGTAAAATTAGGAAAAAATAGTAACAGATATTAAATAATTAAAAAAAATAACATACCTTGTATTATTTTAGAAACATGCAGTAAGAACATAATGTATAATTTACGAATAATTATCTTAAAACAGAAACTGATTAGGCTTAGCTTTAAGCTTCAACACTGTTCATCAAGAAATCCGCATATTTCAAGATTTTGAAACATAATTTAAGTAGAATGAAAAGTTTTATTATAAATATGAGGCTAATCATGTGTTTAAAAATATGGCTATTCTAGATTGTCTAACTCTATGCGGTTCAGCATATCCTATTGCCTATATAAAGCCCTTACACCTGCCACAGATTCATGCAATGATCTACTAAAACTATTCCAGAACATGTCAATTAAATCTTAATACATATCGAAACCTAAAACTTGGTTTTGTGATAAGTCAACGAATTAGCACATGGTTTTCCGGAATATGAGATACAAGCCAAGTTTGTATGGAAAAAATCCAATTTTGAAACTTTCTTCATTGGTTCTCCGCTTTTATTGATCTTAGAATGATAATATAAATATCCCTGGACAAGTCACACACATTGAATCTAACCCCAAAGTAAGCAAATTATATGCTTGTGTTATGGGTGTTAGTCAACGATACTATTACATATAAATACTTAGATAGATACCAGAATACATTTAGTAAACACCCAGACCCGGAAATGCAGACATGTAAATATTCATCACACAAATGCCTGCCCCCGTCGGGAATCAAACCCAAGCCTCGCGATTCGTCGATGCAGTTAGGCGACTACGCTAGCCACTCGACCAACGAGGCGGTCGGAGGATATTATAATCTTTTTCAATAAATATGCTATCTAACACTAAAATATATTTTATTAATCGGACCAATAGTTTTTGAGGTGAGCGTGTTCAAGCAAGCAAAGAAACAAACTATTCAGCTTTATAATATTAGTATAGATAACAATGTCTCATATACATCTCCTAAATATAAGTTGACATCTCCCGAATATATGATACTAGCTGCTCTGGCGAACTTTGTTCCACACGTTCAGTTCGTATGAGAAAAAATAAAATGATGTTTTTCCAAGCTTCCTCACAGTCGAACGTGATAAAAAGTATCCTATTTCCGTTCTTGGTTCTAATTTGCAGGTCAACCGACTATCCTGTCTTTCGGACTAGATACGACAGTACCAAATCTATGTCTAACGCAGCACTCATACAAGACAATTAACATTTACGGCCGCACTCTGAGACGACGGCTATCTTCTTCAGTCATTATATCGAAATTTACAACACAAAATTCTGACTTAATGATAAATTAAATGTGAGTTGAGTGCGGCCGGTAATCTATCATTAAGTCATAATTTTAATATAAAAATTTCTCTGAGTGCTACCATCAAGTCAAAATTTTGATAAGAAAATGTTGGCTTAATGATTGATTAAAAGATAATTGACGAGTAAGCCATATTCTAGGCTACAGTTATACTATGCGTCTGCCACATTATGTATTTTAATTCCATTCAGACATTTTGGTTTTTGAAATATAGTTAGCACAATATTAATTTTATATTGTTAAAGAACAGACTATTTGGTGGGTCACTACCCGGTACCGGGCCATCTATCTGAAATAGCGGGTCACATTATTACAGCTTTGTTTTAAAATTTTAAAAACTTACTAGTACTTGACATACACTAGATAAAACTTAGATCATATTCCACAAAACTTGTTTTTTTTTTTGTAAAAAACAAACAGCAATTTATAATTTAGGCCCATGAGTTTCCCTCAGGGAAAAGTTTAAAGAAATAAAAATTCTAACTGTGACTTCTCAATATATTTTTGAAAACTTGATATATGTCGATAAAAATATAAGTTTGTTTAAGAAAAATTGTGATGTACATGCTGTAAACACAAGGAATAAAAACAATCTTGTTGTGCATAAGTCTCGTCTCCACAGAATAAGTTGTTCTTTCATGGGCCATTGTATACGTTTTTACAATAAACTTCCCGAGCATATTAAAGTAAGTCATTTAATAAATTTAAAAAATGTATTAAGATAAAGTTGTATGGTAAGGGTTATTATAAGATTTCAGAATATTTAGAAGACAGAAATGCTTGGGATTAATTGCTCCTCATGCCAATCTCTGCAAATTATTTGTGAATGTAATAAACTTTTGTAAATTTGATTTATAAGAAAAAAGGCAAGCCCGCTGAGTTTCTTTCGCCGGATCTTCTCAGTGAGACGCCGCGTTCCATCCGGTGGTAGTTTTTAGAATTATATAGACGCGTTACAAGAATCTTTATATAGATCTACGTAATAAAAGCTATTTTGAATTTGAATTTGAGTACAAAATTTGCACTTAATCGAATTACTATTAAAACATTTTTACAAACAATGAACGTGTTTTCTTTTATAAGCATAATTTGACCCGCTTGGGTTGAAAAATAATTAGTGGGTCACATAGGCCAGTGTAGAAATTAACAGGACAAGGCTCAACAATGTTTGGGAAATACTGATAAAGAAAATGGTGTGCTTATACTATGACTGATTATTGCATAGTAAACGTTATAGGCCAATTACTGAGAAAGGCAATGTATAATGAACATTTAGCCTGTATTTCTAGATCTGGGTTCTGGGTATTTAGGCTAATGTGGTATGGTAGAGATATTTGCTACAAAAAAAATAAGTTCACGCCCATTTCTCCGAAGGATTCGGCAGAGGCACAACCACACATTGTGGGACTTGCTGTCTTCATGGGTGCCCACCCATGAAGACAGCAAGTCCCACAATGTGATAAAACAAGCCTATCGCCAACCGGGCAGATATGCAATCCCTTTCAACGTTATTTTTATTAGAAAATTTAATATATACATTTTCTATTTTTTTTCTTGCCCGACCCGAGGATCAAACCCGGGAACTCAATAAGTCAAGTGGTAGTGACTAATACAATTGTAACGAAGAGTATTCATTTTCTTTTTCCCTTCGAAAATGAATTATAAAATTTCCCCTTTGATTGATATCGCAGCAAATGAAAAAGTTTAGTTCGACTTCCCAAGTTGAATCTGCTGACATCTCAAATTACTAATCGATCCAGAATTATATTAAGGAAAGAAACCCCTCTTTTTATCGCGACGCTATAAATCATTGAAGATAAACATTCAGACGTAATGTAGATCAAACAGTGATCCCAGATCAGCGTACTTTTGAAAGCTTTCAATATATTTATCTTACATTTTGTTTATTCGACGCGTACGCTTTATATTAATGCCGTCGTTAATCGCTTATTAACGGAGCGACGCAGCCATGCGGATAAATACGTTTTCGTTAAACGCATTTAATACTTCGACACCTAAAGCTTTACGTAATTAAATACTTCTTATGCCACTTTTTGAAAATAACATTTGATAAACAGGATTTCTTAAACATGTTTTAGACGGCTGTAAACATAAAACAAAGGTAAACTTGGAGGTAAGTTCGTTTCCATCTACCGATTATTATTGAATATGATTTTCCCTGTGTTGGTCCGGGCTCCTTTGCATATTAGACCATCTGTCCTCCTGACAGGCAGCTCCTAAAAGGCGAACATAGGCTTACCGTCACTAACACCGTGACATCCTTCTAGTTGGTAGAGTTTCGCAGCGACTCGCCCGGATTGGTATCACCCCCTTACCTCTTCCTGCCACCATAACGTCCAATGCTTGTCGTTGACGTGTTACGATTCGAAGGGTAAGGTAGCCGATAAACTTACCTTTGCTCAAGGCCTAACATCCCGGCGTCACTTTGGCAACGCACCATTACCACCTTCGGTGTCACTAGGTGGCGTGAATTTTTCGCCATCAAGAAATCCGTCTGCTTGTTTGCCTTCCATTATCATAAAAAAAATCTATGGTCCAGATGGATGAAAAACCTATGTTTACAGCCAGTGTTTACAACCATCAAGAATACCTTTTAATTTTTTATAGAGAATTTATGTAATGCGTTTTATATGCGTATTTTTGTTATTTCAAAACTAACGTGACCGAGATGGTTTTTAGCTACGTCATAGGTAAGTTTTATCGGGGGTTATGGATTTTTTGTGGTTATGTATAGGATAAGACAGCGAATATGGCAATAGGCCTCGGTATTCATATATGTTACTGATATGTCGCTGTTTTGTGACTGGGGTGTTCGTTCAGACCCTATGTTCAAAGCCTGCCATGAATTAAAAAAGTGTGTAATAGTTGTTAATAAATTATTTTTGTAATCTATTTGCACTCACCTCTTACTTGACTTCTCCGGCATTTTCGTCGTACGAGCAGTTATACTTTGAAATAGTATCCTTTGTATAGTTTTCTCAAAGAGCTTGGTCTCAGGTTTTTTAAGATTATTTTTTTGTAGAAATCGCGCTGCATTTGCAACTAAATCTGTTATTACACCAAGCAGCTTCGGACTTGTATGTCTGTTTAAGTGTTTGTGTGTTTGGCTATAAAAATATATGCATAGCTAAGTTCGAACTTTCTAAACGTTGTGTGAATTTTAATAATATTATGGACTGGTGAATTATGGTAACGGTTTCCATAAGCATTACTAAATCACTGTTTCAATAGATTAGCCTCATGTATATTGTAATGAAAATTAAAACCTTCGCGTGTTTCATTTGCGTAGTTATGTTCGGGCTTTCAGAACCGGAAAAACAACTTAGCTAAGAGAAAACTTGCTGAATTATTGCAGCACAAATGATAAAAGATAAGTAATGAACACAACGAACATTAGAAGGAATACTTGCAAATACTTAACGAGGAATACTTGCAAATACGTGAGGAAGTTTTGCTAATTAAATTTCACTAGTAGTACTAACTGTCTTCAAGAGGAGGTTTTCGATTCATCTGTATGTTTTTTTGTACGTTTGTCACGCGATAATGATGTTTCTTTTTTCGCGTTATCATTTTTTTGATGCAAATGTTTTTATTATTATTAATAATTATACACAAAGAAGTTTTTAGCTAATATTATGAAAATTGTTGTAACTAATTAGTTTACTTTTTAAGATAATATAATGGTTGCCATTTTAAGCCCTGATATATAAAACGGAATGACATAAGGTTTACGTGTCTTTGCGTTTGTTTCAATTTATGTGTGTGAGACACACAAACACAAATAGATGTGTGTGTGTGTGTGTGTGTGTGTGTATGTGTGTTTATATTTCTATCTGTGTCATATTAACTCCTGAACTTTAATACAGATTTTTTGTTTGAAAACTGGCGTGATCGAAATGGTTCTTAGGAACATTATAGATAAGCTTTGACAATATTTACTGTTTTTTTTTAATTTACTTATTAAATTAATTATATATTAATATTATATATAAATAACTCAAATATTTATACATACATTTTTAAGTTACAGAAGACAACATGATTGTATGAAAATAGTAATTGTAGAGAAAGCTAGGCAGGTCTTTAGGAATTGTGATATTTGGCACTCGATACTCTCCTTCTCCTTAGTAAGGGAAGTACCATAAAGATGGGCAAGTATAAATAAATAAGTTAATTGCACGGAGCATATCCATAGCAAGGCTTTACCTCACGTATATCGTATAGCCACTACAGTGATCAGTATCTTCACGCCCATATCCCCGAAGCTGTAGGCACAACCAGGATACTTAACGTACCTTTAATACACTAATTTAGTTATCTTCAAGCCAAGTCCATAATGTGGTAGACAGTGGGTAGTATAAATGTACAACGACCCTCTTACTAATAAACTTACGCGCCTGTTGGTCTGTTCAATTTTTTGTTAGCAAAAGTAAAGTTACACACCAGACCAGTGGGTGTGTAAGTTTTATTAGTAAGGGTAAAATTTAAAGCTAGCGTGCATTCTTTACCACTATTTCTATTAAAAAGCGGCTGAATCAAAAATTTTATATCCTTTTGTATCAGTACCAATGGTTTTACAGTTCGACATTAATGTTTTCTTACAACTGTCATGAATGTTCCTATGCACTTAGGACGTCCATTAAGACTTCTGCAACGTTCGCTGACGGAAAACGAACATAAAACCTTTATAACATACTTCCAGTACTTGTAAAGCGTTTGAGTGTCCTCGTTACTTTATGTGACCTATGTTTAAGCTACCAGAAACATGTTATGTGAAGGCAATATTCTGATGGAAAGGAATGTTTTACGTAAATGTTTTTTTTTTAAGAGGAAAGATCGTTATGTAGTTTAGAAAAGTAAGACATTGTTACTTACCACTTTACGCACAACAGAACTTGGTTTTATCTATAGTCTAGTTATAATTAAATTAATGCATACATCAACTTATAAAAAACATGTTCTTTTTTTATATAGGTACTAGCCCGACTATTTCACAATATCCATATTCTATGGCGATTGTTGTTCAATTTTTTATCCCAGTCGGCGAAAGGCAAGGATCTGATACAGCCACTTCTTCGGTATTAATAAATCTTTTTCTTGTTTCAATTTGTTTTAAAAATATGTCATCTGCCAGTTTGTCATAGGTGTGGTCATAGCGGTCATCTTAATTTTTTTTTATTGTATTTTACATTTCAAGTTTACAAAAAAGGTGTAATCTGCAATTTTGTTAGTGTGTGAATTTTGGATTGAGAAATATATTGATTATATATAATTATCATCAGAAATTACTCATTTTTACTTCAATCTTAAATCTAGAAAAAATAGATTAATCAGCTAAGTTTTTTCGCCGGATGTAGCCGCGATTCCGATCCGGTGGCACTTTAGTTTTGATGTGATATTTGTAAAAATAAATCCCCATTTCCCTTGGTCTTAGCATCACGCGTGAACGGATGAAACATTTTTGCTAACAATTTTTTGATGTGTTAGTTATAGAAAGGAGAAAGTTACAAACATTACAAAATTCAATAGAACATTACAAAATTTAAGAATCAAAGGTCTATCGGGTCTAGTCAAGTAAGAAATAAAAAACCTTGTTGAATGTGAAGTTAAGTTAATTGAATTCAACAAGTCTATATCACCAAAACTATACTTTGTTCAGTACCAAAGCTGGATCTCGAACTATTTTCAATTACAGTGATGTTATCGTTCGCATCAAATGTGTTGATGGGTAAAGTTATTGTACAAGTGCTTCCATAGAAACTAACTGAAAAAGCTGCATAGATTTTATAAAGCATCTCACTTTTTTCCGGATCTCCCAAATGTAACATTCTTTTTTTACCATCATCTAGTAAGTGCTGTCTTTCTACGTATATTAGTAAGTATGCAAGATCATCCACTATCTCATAATCAACTAAGTTAACCGATTTATTCAACTGCTAAATTCTTAAAAATATAAAAAAAGAAACATCAACGATAAAATGAAATATAACCACGACGTTTTTCATACTAACTTTCATCCGCTATTATAGTCTTTTGGGGGTTGTTTTTTCTAAATCGCCTATGTGTGAAGTCAACTCTTTACCTATATTTCATAAATAAATGAATAAATATCCCTAGATAAGTTACATATCGAATCTAACTCCAAAACTTATATACTTGTGTTATGGGTGTTAGTCAAAGATTCTAAAACATAGAAGTACAATTATACACCATACATTTTTAAATTAAATTTCACCAAATTCAGACTGTCAGATAGAATTTCGCGTCTTTAATAACAAAGTTATACAAAATTTCTATTAACATTTTTTTATATTTGATTCAATTTAAATTACGTTCAACGGAATATTAAAAAAAAATAGTCATTAAGACAAGAAACTTACGTCGACATGGCTGGGCGACGCGCCAAGAACATAACGCTCTATTTGCATCATACAAGCGACGGGTTTTGAAAAATGTTGATTATAGAACCAGCGATAAAGGCTCGGATTTTAAGAGCGCTAGGTTATTAGTGGAGATAGTGATTTGCGAGCTCTTAGATAAGTTTAATCATAGAGCCGTTAAGTTTTACTGCCCTGCCGGGTGCATACGCTTTATAGCGGTTTGGGCGACATTGTCAACAGATCTTGCGACGCTCTTTACTACTACTGAAATGTTACTTTAACGGTTTTATAGGATTCGTCGTTTCGTCGCGCTGGCGGCCACGGATCCTTAATAGCTTGTGCTAAGTGCCCGCTCGGGGCATGGCTACCCTTAAATATCTGAGTATGTTTTTCTCATGTTTACTGGATTTCCATTTTTGCGAAATAGCATTTTCTTTTATAACCTTAGTCGCTATAAAAAGATGCCCTGAGGTTTTGTTTTTATTGCTACCAAATGATCTATTTTATTTTTATATGACTTTTAATCTGTTATCAGTTTTATTGTATTCGTTATCAAGAAAGATATAAAATAATTCTCGCCCTGAGTGCCTTCGACAAACCAGACAGACAAATGGTAGTTTAATGCTGGAGAATGCTGGAGAGCGTCATAAGCTGTTTTTACCCTGAAATGTAAACGGGTTTTCATTTTAGTTAATCAAACTTAATACGCATGCGTATATGGATATGTTATATAGCTACCCGAGAAGCGATTTGGTGATTTAGAGGTGGATTATCTGAGAAATGTTTTCTGAAACCAGCATGTTTCATTTTTATGTGAAAAGCATAATTATTGTGGAGGACACTAAGCAGCTGCAATGATCGTGATAATTGTAACTCAATAATCTTTGCCTACTCTGCAAAAGACTTGGCGAAATGATGCGAGCATAGCCGCAGACAACTATTTTATCTCCAACGGGAACAGAAAAGGTGATAGTTTGTTGTGTCTCCGTGTGTGTGTCTGTCTGTGGCATCATAACCTCTGAAGTAACGGACAGATTTCGGGGCGATTTTTTCTAAAGTGAAGCTAACCTGATTGAGAGGCTTCTATGCATTGCATTTAGCATTTGTTGAGGGTTATTGAACACTTTTAATTTTAGTATTAGATCACTCTGAATCTGTTTTTACTTTTCATATTATTAAAACGAAAGTGTTTGCTTTGAAAATGCGACAGTTTGTATGTTTGTTTGTTTATAACTTTTTCACACAAAAACTGCTGAACCGATTTTCTTGAAATTTGGCAAACACATAGACGGTAACTTGGATAAACATGTAGGATAGTTTATATCCCGAAAAAATGGTCCTGTAGAACCATGCGGGCAATGCTGCGGGCAACAGCTAGTTTAATATGTTTTCGACCTACCATTATTTAAGTATTAAAGGATGCAATCTTATTTAATTAATTTGAAGATGACACAGGACACACTGCGCTGGGTGTCACCGGCTAGGCTGCATCACGTCAACTGCAAGCCTCTCATTATTAATTTGCACTTTAATTAATTAATAACATGTAAACGTTTCGTAATTAATCACACAGACACAAGCAATATAAATTTTGATGACAATGTAACTGTCAAGTGAATAAGTATCTTATTTAGGATGTAATTAGGCTAATGGGTATCCAATTTTCATCTTTTTAACATATTTAGCATAATTAGATTTGGTAGTAAGCCTTAGGTAAGGTAATAACAGACATTTTATTTAGTTTGTAATTAGGCCACAAGGTATCCAATTTTAATTTTTTTGACATCTTTAACATACTTCAGAGTTTGTTAGTGTAAAACAGATAGGATTTGCGATTAACAAGTACATGTTGCAGCAAGATTTCATTATTACTTAAGTTGGAAACGCCCATTGAACAACTTTAGGTTTAATTTCACAGATAATATTGAAAACCACGTTTAGTTAAACTGAACTTATGCTAATTAACGTGTTTTAGTGTAAACGAGTTCAAATATCAGTTGTGATTATGTGTTTGCAAATATTCTTTTAAAAATGACAATATTGTTATCCCCATCGCCTGAGATTTTAGTTACCAGGTAATATAGTTTGATAATAAAATATTTACAATAACCAACATTTCGTTGACAATCGTCTTTGTGGTCTAGCGGTTCAGCTGTGGGACTTGACTGCTTGAGGTCCCGGGTTTGAATCCCGGGTCGGGCGGAAAAAGAAAATAAATTTCTCCAATTTTTTTATTAAAAAAATGTTGCTCGGGATTGGAAATGTGCCCGGTTGGCGATAGGATTGCCACCTATCACATTGTAGGACTTAGAAACTTCGGCTAGTCGTAGGTGCCCTGGTTGTGCCTTTGCCTATATGGGCATGAAGGTGCTTTTTTTTCGTTGAAAATAAAATTGACATGATTGACACTTTTGACAATTGACTAAACGCGTATTTACCTTGCTCACGGTTAAATCCGACGGTGAAATCCAGCCACAGTATCTAGGCAGCTTATGTTTCTTATCCTTAGAGTCTTACAGATGCTTGTTTGTTTTTCTGTAATAAAAAAAATACACTTACCTTTTTTTCCCTTTGTTGCCCGTGTTACTACCAATGTTACTACCAGTAGTAAGATGGGTAATTTTTTTTCCGTTTTTACTACTGCAGTTGTAAGTTGTTAGAAGGGAAATACTAAATTGCCTATCTTATTACCAATTGACTATAGCTGTTACACGAGTAACTTATTTTCCGTTATTACTACTGCAGTTGTAAGTTGTTAGAATGAAAATATTGTGTTACCCGTCTTACTACTACCCAATTGTAGTTGTTACATGGGTAACTTGGTAGCATTGTAGTTGTAAGCAAAGAAATATTAAATTGTCTGTGCTACTACCTCAAAAATAAACTTTGTCCATCTTCAAGACATAATCTAAGAGTTAAGTTGTATACAAAGTGATCAATTTCCTGGGCTATGATTGACAGAGAGATAAAAAACAAAAGAATCAAACTTTCTTGTTTAAAAGGTCGCAAATAACAAAAAATAATGTGAATAATTCATACGAATCTTTATTTTTATTTTAAATTTTTCAACTTAACTACGAGTATTAATGAAATGTATATTAGTCATTTTGAAATCACAAACATTACTGTACTTTTAACAACAATAAACAAGAAAGTTTGATTCCTTTGTTTTTTATCATAGCCCAGGAAATTGATCACTTTGTATACAACTTAACTCTTAGATTATGTCTTGAAGATGGACAAAGTTTATTTTTGAGGTAGTAACACAGACAATTTAATATTTCTTTGCTTACAACTACAATGCTACCAAGTTACCCATGTAACAACTACAATTGGGTAGTAGTAAGACGGGTAACACAATATTTCCCTTCTAACAATTTACAACTGCAGTAGTAAAAACGGAAAAAAAATACCCATATTACTACTGGTAGTAACATTGGTAGTAACACGGGCAACAAAGGTTTTTTTTAACTTGAAATTTTAAAAAGCAAACGAATCTGCTGACGCTAAGAAATACATACGAGGGCCAAACTGAAAGTTTTTAGAACTGGCAACTTAAAAGCATTATATTAAAAAAATAAGTTTAAATTTTGAAAATAGAACTCTTTACCAATAATAGTGAGTATACATTTCATTCATTTGCCATTTGTTTTACGATTTGGCGGCAAATTGAAAATTGTCTGTGCACGTCAGAATGAATTTAAGCCGAGAAAATTTTCGTGCAATGATTTTTTATGATTTCGATGTCATATAAGTCAACAAGAAAGTTATGATAGACTTCAATTGGCTTTTCACGATGAAGCCCCATCTCGTGCCACAGTTTACAACTGGTTTAATGAATTCAAAAGTGGTTAACTAATCTCACCGATGATTTGCGTGAGGGACGGCCTTCTACAGCGACGACTGAAGACAATATCAGTGTTGTGCGGCGTATGATAGAGACTGACAAAAGAGTGACCTATCAGCAGATTCGGACAAGTCTAGGCATAGGTATGAGTCAAGTGCACAAAATCCTCCATGAACATTTAGCGGTCAGGAAGCTTTGTGCCCGCTGGATACCGCATAATTTGACCGAGGCTCAAAAACTCCGCCGTGTTGATTGGTGCCGAAAAATGATCCAAAAATTTAACGGAGGTTACTCAAATGCTATGTTCGACATACTAACGGGTGACGAAAGCTGGATTTACTGTTATGATCCGGAAACCAAAAGACAGTCTGCTCAGTGGGTGTTTCCTTTCGAAGAGTTGCCAACTAAAGTGAAGAGAGGTCGAAGTGTTGGAAAAAAGATGGTGGCCTCGTAATTTGGAAAGACAGGTCATTACGCGACAGTTGTCTTAGAGGATCCGAAAACGGTTAATGCAGAGTGGTACACTAACAACTGTTTGCCACTTGTCTTGGAAAAAGTTCGAGAGAAACGACCTCGCAGCAGGATCCTCCTTCATCACGACAATGCCTTGTCGCACACCGCCAGGCAAACGATCGACTATTTGGCGACCTCAGACGTGGAATTACTGGGTCACCCGCCGTATAGCCCCGACCTCGCACCGTCGATTGCGATTCTTATTTATTCCCGAAAATAAAAGAAAAACTTCGAGGAAAACATTTTATGGACGCCGAAGAAGCAGTGGCTGCGTTTCAAAACGCCGTCGAAGAGACACTTAAGGCCGAGTGGGCAAGGTGCTTTTCTCAATGGTTCCATCGAATGCAGCGATGTATTGATGTAAATGGACGCTATTTTGAAAAGTTATAATAAAACTAATAACTTGCTAGAATGCTTAGTTTTTGATTTTCTAAGAACTTTCAGTTTGACCCTCGTATCGCCTATACAGCGTGACATTTGAAGGACCAGCCAAATGTTGAAGATGAATTTTTAATGTCACGCTTGATGTTGATAAGGCTAAGTGTAACTTAACAGGCTACCCTAACCTCTTTGATATAACTCCAATCAAACTCTTAATTATGCTGTTTTAATTACCTTTACAGTAAGTATTTCAACAAACTTACTTCATAACGACGTGTAGAAATGTTCAGGGACTACAGATTGAATGAAAAGTTCCTGGAATACCGAACATTATTCAATACGAAACCAAGATAAATCAACTCTTTAGCCGAAATACTCCTAAATGCCAATTCTTTTGAAAATAATTAGAACCGATTCGACACCAACAAACAAATGTACTCGTAATATGAGAAATGCTATAATAATAATAGGTATTTAAAAACTGTCCTAACAAACAAAAAATAGTGAAATGTAATAAACAGATGTAAGTGTCGATTTAATATTTAATCCAAAATACTCCTAAATGCCAATTCTTAGGAAAATAATTAGAACCGTTTCTAAGTAACTAATTTGACATCAATAAACAAATGTAGCCGTAATACAAGAAATGCTATTATAATAATAATAGGTATTTCAGTACTATGTCCTCACAAATGTAATAAAAAGATAATATAATTGAAACTTTTTATAAAAAAACTTTTTAGAACCAACTAAAATTGGTATTTTATCAAATTAGAACACAGAATAATTAACATTAATACATTAATATCTCAGTACAAATCATACAAATAAATCTTACCCCAAATTATATGCTTATAATAACCTAGGTTTTATCCTATGATCCTACTATATATAAATGCGAAAGTTTGTGAGTATGTATGTATGGATGTTTTTTATTCTTTCACGCTCGAATGGCTAAACGGATTTGTCTGAAATTTGGAACACAGATAGATTGCGACCTGGATTAACATATAGGCTTCTTTTAATCCCGATCGTACAACGGGTTCCTGTGAAAACGCGGGCGAAGCTGCAGGCAACAGCTAGTACTACACATAAATACTTAAATAGATACCAGAATAAATTTAATAAACACCAGAGCCTAGAGATACAGACCGATCGATGTTCAAATCACAAATTTCTGATGTCCTCGAGAAGGTTATGAGCCTGTATGATCAAATTCGTGTACACTAATCCCTCAACCAAAGAAGCAGTCAAATACAAACTTATTACTTAGTCATTGCATTGCCCTTTTTTAATGTCCTCATATAATAATTTTCGTCATTTCTATATTTAACAGCTCCACTTAAATCTAGACTAAATTTATTTGAAATCAAACTTTAAATTTAAAACTTAATTTATTTTCAGACGCCTGCAACTAAATAAGGTCAATCAATAGTTGAAAATCTATTTTGTGCTGGAACTTTTAATAGTATTAGAAGTAATTCTACGAAATTTTATTAATTAAAGAACTAGTAGTCGCCCGTTTGAGTTTATAATGTTTACAAGCAGTTTGATTAAACTCGAACCGTTTGGAACATGTACGGCTTTACATCGTGTTTAGAAATACCATACAAAGAATTTCCGCTTCGTAACGGAGGAATAATTTAAGTTTTGCTTTAAAATTCAGCAGTGCTCTCCAATGTAGGACTAGGAGTTGCAAACTGTGCCTTAAAAGTTTATAATATTTTCACTAATAAAATACTTATTATCGCATTTTTGTCGCATTTTTATTTCTTGAAATTGTTTATCGCTTCTGTGGTCTTACGGTCACGCGTTGGAATTGACTGTGAGGTCCCTGGTTCCAAAATGTGCATTTTTTTTTATAAAAATAACGCTACTCGGGATTGGATATGTGCCCGGTTGGCGATAAGCTTGCCAGCTATCACATTGTGGGACTAAGTGTCTTCGATTAGTTGTGGATGCCCTGATCTTGTCTCTGCCTAGCTCTTCGGGGAAATGGGCGTGAAGATACTTTTGGTTTTAATTGACTTCTTTCTTATATTTCTTTACCTTTTTAACTTTATAGTATACCTAATAAGTTTCAAGAAAAGGCGAACTTCTTATCAACCAATCAATTCTGGGCCAACAGATATACATTTTTTAAGTGCCACATACTAGCAAAATTACTTAACTGGCTCAACATCTCAACCTTAGATTGGCACACCTTAAATATTTTTGCCTAAATGTTTATTTCTAGCGAAATCAGTGCACTTTTATTATAACAAAAAAAAACTAGCTCTTGTCAAATCACGAATTTAATTTTAACACATAGTTATCCTTAAAGAGAGGAGTATGACAGTAAACACTATTAGATAATATCGTCACGTAAGGGCAGTTATGACGTTTGACGGCGCAACAAGTGAGCCAGGCGCCAGCCAGTCGTCGCCGTGGGGCTACGAAAGGAATTTCAATCTGTTCTGATGAGCAAAGCGTAAATTACATAAAAGTATTCATCTTTACCCTTCATTTATATGTTTTCTTAGACTTTATTAACGACAGATACAGTGATGCCATAGAATAGCAACCATAGAGTTGCGTAGAAATGTCATGTGCGAAATTGCTAATGTACATTTAAAAAATACATTTCTTATCATCTCTTACTCATTGTTTTTGTAATAATTAACTATCTTAATGTTTCTAAGTCATTTTTGTTAGAAGAGTGTTAGCGAAAAGGTGGTTAGGATTATTAATAAAACAGTAAAACTCTTTTATTCACAATCATTCAAGAGTAGTAAAAAACTGACTCCGACTTCACTAAAGAATCTACTCACACAAAACTACTTAACTTCTTTCTACTAATAGCGGCTTCGCTCACGTACTAATTTATATTTTTAAAAATTGTAGCCTATATGCTTATGTGTATAAAACTATATTCGTGTAGAGTTTCGTAAACGTTAACGAACTCTTTCAAATAAATAAATGATTTTTAAAAACGACTACAAATAACACATAAATACATACATACATACATATCTTCACGCCAAGTCCCTTACGGGGTAAGCAGAGAGTATCGAGTGCCAGACCTCACGATCCCGACAAACCTGTCTTGCTTCCTTCACATTCATAACCCTTTTCATACAAACACGCCGGTTTCGGAGACTCTTGACACCACCCTCGGATAATATCCGATTGATCTGATCGTGAAAATGTGTCAGCCTTGGTATCCCCGAGTACCTATATCCATCCATATTCGCATTGTATATCTGCTTTGTCAATATTTCATCTGTCATTCTTTCCACATGACCGAACCAGCGGAGCATGCCCTTTCGCATGTTAACACCAACACTTTCTTTCAATCCCACTCTTTCTCGGATCTCGCTGTTACGAATGCGGTCAGCGAGCGTTACACCACAGATTTTCCGTAGAAATACATTAACACAGAAATAGATTAACATATATAAAAAAATTTGGATGCGGATTTGTAACCTCCTCTTTTTTTTAGAGTTGCTTAAAAATAACACTCTATTTTTAATTTATTTTTTTGTTTTCATTCTTTTCAAGCTAGCTCACAGCGAGGCGGCAGTTTAAAGTACAAAGTTTTTTAATTTTTTTTCGGTTACGCTCCTCGAAAAATAATGTTATATACAAGTTGCGTTTCTTACGTGTACACTAATACACACACAATTAATAGTCGCAGCCTGGGAGCTCATCTGAAGTGGCCCTATGTTTTATCTTATACAGATTATTGAAAGTGGCCGCAAAATTGAAATGAAATTTCGAATGCCTCTTCTAATAATGTATGTGTATAGTACAATTAAAGTAGTGACATTGAATTTTCTTTGCAGTTAGTTTTTGAAGCCGAGAATAAATCACGAATTTAGTTTAATTTGAAAAACATTTTTTATTAAGTAAATAACGAATTGGCTCCGTTATTTTAAAAATCAATCTTTATTTATACATAATTTCTGAAATATGGTAAAGCTAGGATATTATAATCATAGTCGCCTCTGTGGTCTAGCGGGTCAGGTGTTGGACTGTATGAGGTCCCAGGTTCGAACCCCAGGTCGGGCAACAAAAAGAAAATTTGGTTTTTCCAATTTTATAATTAAAAAAAATATTCCTCAGGATTGGATAAGTGCCCGGTTGGCGATAGACTTGCCACCTATCACATTGTGAGACTTAGTGTCGTGGGTGTTCTGGTTGTTCCTCTGCCTACATCTTCGGGGATATGGGCGTGAAGATCCTTCTTTTACTTTTTTTTTAGGATATCATAACACAAAAGCACCGGGTACTAAAGAACAGTGGTATTTACTGACATCACTTCAAAAGCCGCGTTTGTCTGGTTGAATTTTTGCGAAATACTCAATTAATACAATGTTTTTCTATTAAAAGATTGACCAAATTATTGAAAAAAATGAACCATGCTAACGAGAATGGATGATACCATATTTACCCGTATTTAATGAACTAATACATCGTTAAGCAACAAGTAGGGCGACGGGTTGGCGCTATACAACACGTACTGAACCGAATGGAATCAAGCGATTTTGTTAACTTCAACAAAGCCTGCCAATTGTGTACTCTTCTTAGCTAAACTCCCAATTTATTTTCCAAGTCCTTTGACACCCTTTACTTGAGTTTTACCCTTTTCTCGGACATTGTTCCTGAAACAATAAAAACGGGTGTATCAAACACAACACTTTTGTTATTATCCTTTAACAAGAAATTTTGGTGATCGATGACTGTATAGGTTCGTTATTAGGAAGTAAAAGTTGCTTAATTATTAGCTGTTTCGATGAATTTCGTTTCACCCGTTCAGTTTGTATCGGAAAAATTAAAATGTTGATTTTCCTAGTTTCCTCGTTGTCGAACGAAATAAAAAGTATCTGATGCCATTCTTCGGTTTTAATTTTCCGCATCAATTTTCAGCCAAATCGGTTTAGCCGTTTTTGAGTTATAAACAGTGTAATTAAGACAACTTTCTTTTATAAATAGATAAACATTCATTAACACAACTGTTCAATCTTTTATTGCTTAACACTGCTTAACACTAAAAAATAACACCAAATGTCGCACATACCTACCTACGTAGCTTCCTCTACATTCATAACTCTTTTCAAAGTAACTATACTGACACTGCTTAACTTAGGATAGCCGATAGACTTCCATAATAGGCCTAATATTCCGTCAACAACAAAGGGACCGCGAAGCACCTGTAACATCTATAGTGTCTATAGGCCAGAGTTGTCTATTGCAACCAGCATAGCGGTGTATTTATCTTATACAAAAAAAAACAACAAAGAAACACACTTTTCCCTTTTATTAAAAGTTACTAAAAATGTCTATTTGGTCAATCTTTATAAGAAAAATCTCTTTAAAAATAGTAAAAAAAATCTCTTATAAAAAAACTCTCTTCAAATAGAAGATTGTAAAAGAACCTAAGCAATAGTATACCGGTAAAATTATTTGTGTAGCATCTCTACGCCATTTTGCAGTGCTACGAAGGTCTACAGCGTACACCTGCGAAATAACTCTTAAGTACACTTACAAAATATTTTAACCCCCCACGGTAAAATACTAATGTCGACCTGTATGTGTGTTGTTCGTGGCATTATAATTTTTCAAAATTAAACATTTTAAGTAATCCCCGACAAAACCTACGTAAAATATATTAAACAGAACAGTAATAAAGCTAAAAAACTACGAGTATCTCGATCTCGTTAGACACATACAAGGATACGTCAAAATTGTGTTTCTTTTTCCAGGTTAATATTTTATGTGTGAATAACGATTTCAGACACAATTAAAGAATATCACTTGTACTGTTCAGAAAATTGTTAAAATGAAAATATATGAAATATCGTAAAAAACACAAGTCCTATTTATTTTGTGGCACAAGGGATATTCATGCACAGTGAATCTACTATCTATTTTTACTAGGTGGTAGAGTTTCGCAGCGACTCACACGGATTGGTACCACCGCCTTACCTATTCCTGCCGCCATAATGTCATGACGTGGGTTTGGAAGGTGAGGTAGCCAGTAAACTTACTTTTGCTCGAGGCCTAACATCCCGGCCTCAGGTTGGTAATGCACCATTACCACCTTTGGTGTCTCTAGGCGACGTGAATTTGTTACCAGCAGGAAATCCGTCTGTTTGTTTGCCTTACAATATTATAAAAAAAATCTAATACCACCAAGCGAAAATAGAAAATAGTATAGAAAGTAGTAATCCAAAAAATATCACTTTTTTATGAGAAAAATGACATAACACATCCAATCTGCACACAACGAGTACATATAACTCGTCCAACTCCATGTCCACCAAATATTTAGTGAATACCTACGTAGGTCGAAGGGGCGCTCCGTTATAGCGTCCACTTCCGCATTATTAAATTTCTTCGCAAATACACTTTTATTGTTGACGGCCAATGATCTTTGTAGAGGCCACTATTACGAGTGCCTTCACTAGACGTTACGGCACAGAGTATGCAAATAAGATGAAGAATAAGAATCCGAATATTCATTGAACATAACGACTTATGTTACATCTTCAAAAGGGATGTTTTTCAAACGCGATTAGAAACTTAAATCGTCGACAATTACTACAATTATTTTTTAAGAATTTCTAAGACTGAAGAAAGGAGAAAGTTACATGTTCGACTCCTTTTTATGTATGTCAATGGGTTTTTCCGTTATTTCTGAATTGGTTTTAAAACATATTTTTTTTATTTGAAAGAACATTTTCAAGTTGTTTTCATTGCGACTAAGTCCGGATCTGATGATGAGATCCTCGAGAAATCGAGGAAAAAACACTGTCTTGTGTACGTAGATGATTTACTTTTGAAATCCAAGTCGGTTTATTACAGTTTTACTGCGTTTTATGATACGATTATATCCTATTAATATTAAAGTGAAAGTTTGTAGGTTTGTTTATTTGTTATTTCTTCACGCAAAAACCACTGAATCGGTTTTTATGAAATTTAGCACACACATAGAGGGTAACTTGGATTAACACATAGGATAGTTTTTATCCCGAAAAAAAGTTCCTGTAGGACCGTCCCGCGGGCGACTTCGCGCGCATCAGCTAGTATGGTAATATTATTAAACCCCTACCGTGTTAAAAGTTTGAGATGCCTGTGTGTCTATCTGTGACATTATAACTCATAATCGAGCGGGCCGATTTCGATGTGGCCTTTTGTTTGAAAGCTGAGTCTAGATTGCGGATTTTTCGGAAGTTGTTTAATATTTTGAGTTTTATGATTATTTTTAAGTATGTACCCTTTTCAAAGACTGTTAGTCTCAAGTGTTCTCTAAAAATAAACTGTGTGAGTATTTATATTTATGATATCTTAAAGGCGATGTATATTTATTAACTTCAGATCAGTCTTATTGCCGTCTGATGTTATAAAAATATTTATACGTGATGTATGTAAAGATAAATGATCTATAAATTATTAATTCAAAAATGTCCACTCGATTTGCTAACAGGCTTAACTATTAAATCGTATATTCATTGAATTACATACACCTTCTAAATTATATTATGTAAAAGTATGTTCTTTAACTCAATATCGGTATATATTATGCTAAAGAGCTGAACATCGATGTAGAGGGAGTTTAGTGAGCGATGCCGCTTCGCACCCTGTCGACTTATGGCTTCCTAATGAAGTTGTCGGAGTTTGCGCTTGTGTGGGTAGTGTAATGACATAGCCAAAGACATTTTGTATACTACGTATAGACCAGGGTTTTCAACCTTTTTGGCTGTGTTCTACATAAATATATTTTCGTACCTTGTCCTAACTTTTCATAATGAACAATCTTCATGTCATTGTTTAATGCTGGATTCACTTGGTGTTAACGAAAGCCAAAGAAAGGCATGTCTTCACTTTCCTTCGTTTGATAAATAAAAGAAAGAAATCTTTTTTTGCACACGTCTCTACCCCACTTTAAAATAACTTCCTCGTCATCGTGTTCATATCCTCATAAGCCTGCTAGATAAGTATCATCATCTATTATCTTTTAAGTTTTTTTTTATTTAGTTTTTAAAGTTTTAACGGATGATATGCAATTACGGATGTCTCAATATGACCGTGGAATTTCAACCCAGGTCTCTCCGGGCACCTACATCAATTCACATTCGCACAGTAACTGTTTTGTCAATTTTTCAAGTTCCAAATGACCGTACGAACACACATTGCTATTTTCAAATTTTTTAGTAAGCAAAAGTAAAAAAAAGTGTTTTTGTAAGCAAAAAGAAGAATTAGAAAAATTAATTTATATATTTCATAATTTTAGTTATAGAAAATTACTATATATCTAAAATTAAATTATATGTTTTTTGTAGTACCTGGCCTTAAGCTAAAAGTTTGAGTACTTGAAGGTTTTAGTAATCCATAATCACTTTTCGCGCGACTTGCTTCGATAGCGCAAGCGTCAATTTAAATTAGGGTTGTCAATTTTCGTTAAAACGATAAATTTATCTAGTTCATAATTTTTAAACGAAATCGTCAACCTTTTATTTTGAAAGGAGCAAAGTATATTATTTTTAATTTTACTATTTCTATTTATTATTTAAATTAAGCTAAAAATACATAAATTAAAAATTAAAAATTCTATATCTTTCGAAACATATCGCAAGTTTAGTGCCAAGCCATATATTCTATGCATTCTAATAACGTTTACTAGTTTTGAGAATCATTTACATATATACAAAAAGCCAAAATAAGGTTTGTCATTTTGTTTTCCTGGATATTTTAAGCAAATATGAAATTAAAAATGTCACAGTATTAAAATACAAATATAGAGCTGAAACTAAATACAAAAAAATTATTATTTACAAAAAAAGTCTTTTCACACCTTTATCCCCGAAAAAGTAGGCAGATAGAAGAAGTGTAACATGACTACCCGAAGGCAATAAGTCCGACGATGTGATAGGTGGCAAACCTGTTGCCAACCGGGCACATATCATACATACCCAGGGCAACGATATTTTTATTGAATACATGTTCTTTTTATTACCCGACAGGAATCAAACCCGGGACCTCATGAAGTCAAGTCCAATACCGGACCGCTAGACCACAGAGGTGTTTTGATTATTTATGATGTATATTATTTAGATACTTAACACTTTACTTATTGGTAGTTTATAAAAAAGTCACAGTACCATTTGCAGGTCAAAGTGAATAAAGTTTTCCTCTGATTCTAATTTTATAATCGCGATTTGGAATTTATCTTCAGAATAGATATGTTAATTTTTCTTTTTAATATTCAACATTTTTGATTTCCCTGCGGTGTGTGAAGTATAAATGCCATAATACTAGCTAGAAGGGGCTGCGCGGAACACTAGGGATGAACGTACCGAGAACAATGGCCACCATGACATTTAACATGGAAACGATTGTCACGGGCTGTTTGAGACTCCGCACGAGCGTGCTATCGTAGACTTCAGATTTGCTCCTCAAATGCACCCTTTTATGTCTTTCTTTATTTAACTAGCTCTAAGTTTTTTGGTAGATATTTTTTGATAGGTTAATTTTTACGCGAAAGTCACAGAAATCTTGAAAAAAATATTTATCGAGTCCTAAGTAAAGCTATAGCTGTTTATTCTATTTTTGTGTTTAACCCTGCAAAAACCTACTTTACTATATGTTTTTCGGACTCCGTGCTTCTATGCTCTTTTAACTTTTGTTTCTTTTTTTTCTTTTCTTTTTTTTTCTTTTTTCTTTTGTATTTATTTCTACAATATAAACTGTCCTTACTATTATAACAATTTCTTTTTACCTTTTTAAATTTATTGATTATATCTTACTACCAACAGGAACAGGTTAGACAGTGGATCCTAAAAGCAGTCATATTCCAGTTTCTCGTTTTTGAAAGTTGGTCAGAAATTCTGTTTTAATACAGTCAAGTTAACAAATTGTTGGTAAAGTACGGAACGTGTCACTACGTGCCAAATTATTTCGTTTAACTTTCTGATGTTTGCTATTCCGCCACCCTTGCTATCGCGCACAATTAATTTTAATAACTGTTTAAAGGATTAATAAATATTAAGATATCGTTTATAAATTATGAGACCACTTCGCAAAGCTGAGATTAAGTGAGTAATTATAATCTTGCTGATAATTAATACTTCTTGGTATACGTTTGTGTAAATTATGAGATTTAGGTACTTTAATATTACTCCAATATTCCAATTTTCTAATAAAAAAATGTTGGTCGGGATTGGAAATGTGCCCGGTTGGCGATAGGCTTGCCACCTACCACATTGTGGGACTTAGTGTCTTCGGCTAGTCGTGGGTGCCCTGGTTGTGCCTCTGCCTACCTCTTCGGGGATATGGGCGTGAAGATACTTTTAATATTACTCATATTAATAATGGTAATAATAAAAAAGGATTGTGTGATTTTAAGAAAACACGGTAATAGTGAAACTTGATCTATAATTATAAACTATTGACACCGCTATATTTGCCTCGGCTGCTCTGACATCAACGTCACGCGACATGCGACACACAGGCCAAAAAAAATGAGACGATGTAATAAAAGTTTCACTTTAATAAATTACTAGTACAAATGATTAAAAAGCAACATGTTTTTTTGCGCCGATTCCTACAGATTGTTTCCTCCGCCTTACCTATTCCAGCTGCCATGGTGTCTCTGCTTGCTACTGTCGTGTTTCGATATGGAGGCTAAGATAATTGGTTTACTTACTTCTGCAAGAGAATTAACAACCTAGAGTCAGGTTTGCAACATCAATTATTTGATATTACACGACGGAAGCATTTTAAGAAAATACTGTCAGCTTGTTTGCTTGCAAACCCCTTAGAACATGTATATTAAATACAAAACATCTGCATCGTTTGCATATTAAATGTATTAAAATAATATATTTAGGAGTTTAAGATAAATAAATAAATATCCCTGGTCAAGTCACAGAAATTGATTCTAACCCCAAAGTTAGCAAATTATATGCTTAGGTTATGGGTGTTAGTCAATGATTCAAATACATAGAAATATCTAAATAAATACTAGCATAAATTTAATAAACACCCACACCCGGAAATCTAACTGTTCATCACATAAATGCCTGGTCCCGTCGGAAATAGACCCCGAGCCTCACGGTTGGTCGAAGTAGTTAGGCGTGTACGCTAGCCACTCGACCAACGAGGCAGTCAAATTATGAGTTTTAAATATGTGATTTTGATACGATTTTTTTACTTTGTTTGCCTGTTTTTCAGAGTGACATTTTGTTTGTTTTTTCGCAACCCATTTAAAAATGTTGCATTGCACTAATACTCGTATATTCTTTTTAAGTTCTGTTTTTATTTGGCAATGAAACCAACATGTAAAAATAATATTATAAAAAAAATTACATAGAAACTCTTAAATATGAGAGTAAACATATATTTACATATCTTCACGCCAAGTCCCTTAAAGGGTAGGCAGAGAACATCGAGTGCCAGACCTCACGATCCTGACAAACCTGTCGGGCTTCCTTTGCATTCATTACCATTTTCATCCAAGCACGCCGGTTTCGAAGACTCTTGACACCACCGTCGGACAATGTCCGACTGATCTGAACGTGGAATGTCAACCTTGGTTTACATAATTATTTTATTTGTTTGTTGAATTGGGCTGCGTATAGCATATGTACGGAGTATGTCATACTTTTTGCTGTGTTACGCATTACATTATATTCACAGTTCACAATTAATGTACCTATTAGCATTTAAGCTTTACTTTTTAAAAAAAGTACTTTTAGGTTATTTATCGGTTATTACACCCAGAGACAGCCTTTCGGAACGATGACGTGGAAGATTTATTTTGTTATTGAATTTTAATTTAATAGTTCTTCCCAAATCTAATGTTTTAAATTTTTAGACAGTGCTCAATATCTTATAAAAAATATCCAACAAAAAAAAATGACTAAAATGACTTTTGGCTTTCAGTATTATGGTACGCTTTCTCATTTGATGTTGTGAATCCAAATGAAAAAAAACGTACTGTTATATTGAAACCCAAAAGTCGTTTGCGTCACAATTTTCATATATTTTATTAGACGTACTGAAACACTTTCCAAAAGTTTGAACACCTATTATAGAAGGACCTTATTTAGATAAATATGTACCAACCAAAATGTGTCTATATAAACAATTTTGATTGATATTCTTAGTTACTTAATTAAAACTAACTAAAGAACAGTTAGGAGCTATATTTTATGGTGATAATTATGTTACTAGTCCGGTGTGACGATGTCCGTCTAGCATGAACTCCGAAACTGCTAAATAGATTTTGTTCAAACTTCCAAACTAATTCTAATTTGCCCTATCTTAAAAGATAGGATAGTTTTATTCTAATTATTCGTCAAATACCTAAAAAGAAATAAGTTACTCGTATATAAAACGCAAGCAAAACCGCGAACAACTAGCATATTATAAACAATATAAGTTAATTAAATAAGGAACTTAAAAATTGTGTATCTAAATATCCACAGCAATCATGCAGGTGTCAGTCAGTTCCATCAGTCATAATGGGCTCATTCAAACATCAGTTACCCCATTACACGCCAGGTTATCCATTAGCCATAGCAGTGATTGTAAAAACACTGACAGCCGAACATTCATAATGGACGTCTTATAAAACAATAACATAATTTTCATTAATTAATAAAAACAATTATGTAATTAACGTATGTATGTTTACAAGTTACTTATCTACGGGTTGTGTTTCCAATATTATACAAGGCAACAAAAGAAATGTTACAAAAAATCGATTTACTTCCTACACAAATAACTTTTCTACTAAAATAAAACTGATACTGTAGATAGCGCAGCGACTAAGTGCTAGAAACAAAAGGCTTGTAATAAAAGTGCGACTAAAGAACTGAGTTTCCACTAAATGGCTTTTTCGTAATACCCAGCCTAGCACAAAGTCCTCGCTGACTCATGAAAGCCTGTTCTTTTGTTCTCGCTCACGTGCCGCCAAACACCTGTGTAGCACCGATAGTAACACAATATTGAATGACTAACCAGACTTTACCATAATTTGAAATTATGTCAATATCTATACAAATAAACAAAATTGGGATTATGTGGTTGTAATGTTAAATATGCCGCTTTCTACTACATGCATATGTATATACGGAACATATACCAAAATAACAGTTTTACCATTTTTTTCTGTCGGTCTGTCTGTTCCGGCTAATCTCTGAAGCGGCGGGACCGATATTGACGAGGTTGTCTCTGGCACGTAGTTTTTGTAACAAGTAGTACCTAACTTAGGCTTCTTTTATTTAAAAAAAAAACATTTTTATTAACTATTGAAAAATAACAGTGGTTTTCTGGTTCCTGTAGGGCTACAGGGTTTAAGATTACATACCTCAAATGACAGACTCGATTCCAATTTCCATGAAATCGAGATTCAAGAGTAACGCTACTGATCTATATGCTATGAAGAACTATCTCTTACTGTAGATAGATTATTGAATTTAGTCGTTAAACCACAAACAATTGTAATTGAAATCGTTTTTCATTGTAATGGTTGACTGTATCCCAAAATGTACCGTTTTTAGACATATATTTTCAAATCTTCTTGTGCTATACAGACGGATACTGATTAAGCATACGAAAACATTCAGTATTTTTCAATGACCGAGAAAGAAAGTAATTTTGCTTTCATTTGTTTGGTCTATTATCGGCATAATGAACAGTTTCTTGCCAAATTTCATTTTTCTAGGTTAACTCCTCGCAGCATATAGCTTTTGAGTCATAAAATGCGACAAAAACTGCCGCATCGTTTGATTGACAAAGGCCCACTTGCACTCTAAATCTGAGTTAGCTTCTAAGTAGGCTTAAATCACTTTATATTTGACAGTCATTATTAAATTTAACTCAGATCCGTAAAAGTGGCCCTTAGAGTTTTAATTATTTATTAACTTAAAAGATTTATTGTGATAAGATAGACTTTAGGATCCTCCCACCACCCCCTACCGGAACACAACTTTATGGAGGCAGAAAAAAGCGAGTTGAACAAGAACAACCTGAAAGAGTGACGAATTTTACCACTTAGTCTAACTCCACTATTTTATAGGTTTTAGATCAACCCTAATAATATTATAAATGCGAATGTTTGTCAGCTACACTTTCACGCGAAAACAGCTTAACCAACCACCTTTTTACATATTTGTACACATATTCTTGGAGGTACGAAAAGTAACATAGAAACTATTTTAATGACGCGGCTATTAGTGATATAAAAACAAATAGAATTTATATTCTTCATAATTGGCATTTGGTGAAATTTTATATACACACTTCAAATAGCATTTGTGTTTTTATACAACACAGCTACATTGAAAAAAATAAAAGTGCTATTTGAAAATTGTATAAAAATAGTAATTTATGAGATAATTTCACTACGGGATCATTAATCACTGTATAAAGTAACTAAGTAAGTATCTTCACGCCCATATCCCCGAACGGGTGGGCAGAGGCACAACCAGGGCACTCAGGACTAGCCGAAGACACTAAGTCCCACAATGTGATAGGTGGCAAGCCTATCGCTAACCGGGCACATACACAATCTCGAGCAACATTTTGTTTTATTAGAAATTAGAAAAACCAAGTTTTTTTGTTGTCCGACCCGGGATTGGAACCTGGGACCTCATGAAGTCAAATCAAACACTTGGACCGCTAGGCCACAGAGACGATATCACTGTATCAAAAAAGATATTTTCCCTTACTTTATCCCCGTGTTGGTCCGTTCTCCTTTTGTAGAATAGACCATCTGCCGTCCTGCCAGGCAGCTCGTAAAAGGCGAGCATAGGCTTACCGTTACTAACACCGTGACATCCTACTAGGTGGTAAAGTTCCGCAGCAACTCGCCCGGTTTGGTAACACCGCCTCGCCTATTCCTGCCGCCATAACGTCAATGCTTGCTGTTGACGTGTCTAGAGGATAGATTAGCTGGTAAACTTACTTTTGCTCGAGGTCTTACATCTTGGGCTAAGGTTAGCAACGCACCATTACCACCTTTGGTGTCTCTAGGCGGTGTGAATTTCTTACCATCACTAAATCCGTCTGCTTATTTGCCTTCCAATATCATAAAAAAAACTTACCTCCAGTAAGGTACTGCCTTAACTCCCTGACATATTTTTATTTATCATCGAGGAGGGCATTTAAATCTTGGATAATTTCAGTGGGCGTGCTCGTTTACATATTACAATAACTCCTAGCGAGGCAGACGATGTGGCTGACAAGCATTCAGAGAGATAATCGCCTGTATTGTTCACCAAACCAGTAATCCTTTTAAAGGAGACTTATCTGCCGTAATCGTGATGTAAACGAACTTTATTAAATTCGTTTATTAGCTTAATTTACAACTCCGTTCTCTTTTATATGGACTTTACCTGCATATTGTTGTTATACATGTTAATGATTTTGTTAATTAATTTCTAGTAAACACACACTTCTTCACACGTATGCACATACACACATATATACACGCACGTAGATATTCACGAACACATTAATACATATAAGATTATGTGTATACATAAGTATTGTGATATGATTAGGAGCAAAATGCAATTGTTATTTCATGGTTTTTTGTCTATGATTGAATGATGCTAAGTATATCTACCCATCAATTTTTTTAAGAAGTAGTTTACTATTGAGTAGTAGTTTACTAATATTGAGTCATACTTGTTCAATCCTACTCTAAACACATACTTATTATGTAATAATTGGTATTTAAAAATATATGTATTACACAAGAGGCTACACGAAAATTCATGATATTAGACAAAAAACTAACAAATATCAAATATAGACATTGATCCATAGATTCGAGTCGTTGTTGCAGTAGCGAAATCTTTGATTGATCAAAGTCGTTGTATCCGGGTCCGTTGAATAGAATAGACCATCTGCGGGCCAGCTCGTAAGAGGCGAGCACAGGTTAAAATGTAGGTTTTTACTTATAAGACCATTGGTGGTTGAGTTCTGTGCAGTGATATCCTTGGGTGGAGATGTACCGCCTTACATATTCCTCCCGCCATAATAACTCTGTTATTTGGAAATAGGAAAACCTATAGTATCGAAAACAGTGATTCGAGTTTGTTAATATATTAACAGAATTCTAACATCCTATTTTATTGATATAAAAATTATGATTGTGGAAATAGAAATGGAAACAATTTATTTGGGTACTGTCTTTTCTATTCCTGCCGCCATAATTACACAGTCATGTTCCGGTCTGGAGGGTAGGGTAGTTGGTAGACTTGCACAATAGGCCTTCCTATACACACCTGTAAAATCTCTGGTGTCTTTTTTTAGTTCCGCGCTTATCTCATAACACTAGGAAAAAATATCATATAAAAACAAAAATTTAGTACGGAAATGTTTTTTATTAGACGTCGAACAGATGTCTAGCTACATCAGAGCCCCGGCCGCCCCCTTCAGGACGTCCTCGTAGCTATCGTTAGTGTGCGGAAAAACGCAATAAAGGCAGCCTAAACGCGCTTTTAGCTATAAAAGGTTGAGTTTCCTCAATGTCGTACTTTTCTGGATCATAACGTTGATAATCCGTTACTTTTGAAATCAAATATATTCGCTGTTTTAGACAATCTGGACACATTACAAAATTGATGTTATTTTACTTGTACGTTAGTACGTGCTTCACTACGTGTATGACCGCATGAACGACATAACATAACAAAACAAAAAAGAAAAAAAAACAACTGAAAAAAGTTTCAAGTTGACAGGAAATACCCATTAACAAAACGATTCGCCATTTATTACAAAAAATGTGATAAATTAAGAACAATCGACCAATTTTATGAAAACTTCACATAAACCATGTACTAAATAGTCCGAACTAAACCAAAATATTTGGTTTGGATAGGTGAGCCCGTTCTTGAGTAGTAAAATTACAACGAAATTACTTCATCAGCGTAGAAAAAATTTTCATAAAAGCTTTCATCCCCCAATCAGGTCCGTTAGGGGTAGGTTTTTGAAAAAAGTGAGCTTATATTCGAACTCAGGTTTTCAACTACATGAACATTAAATTTTATCGAAAAGGGTGAAAACGTTACAGACAAACTTTTACGTTTTAAGACGTAATCTAAGCATATTTACTATTTTTTAGCTATAAGCGGTTTAAAGTACAATTCCACCCAGTCACTAAGTTGTGAGCTGTGTTGACGAAGGTCAAAACCTTCACTTTGCGGATGTGAGATATTATATGAATGGTTTCTACTTAATGATAAAAGCAGGGAAAATAAAATTCTGTAGACTTTAATTACGAAAACTTTAATATACAAGGGTTAGTAAAGGTTTAAGTTTCTAATTAATCGTCAAACAAATTGTTGTGTATTATTAAAAATATATTTATAAGTGTACGATAGTATGTTCATGTATGTGACCATTACCGATCTAATTATTGTTTTTCTTTCTTTTCAGGTACGTTCATTATGATTAGAAAAATAATAGAAATATTTTATTATAATGAAAAGCTATGCGTAAGTATTAATTCTGTTGTAATTACAAAATGCATATAGAATTATAGACAGAAATTAGATATATATCTAAATTATCTCAGATGAAAGGTAATCTCTATTGGTGATAGTTAGATGATAGCTATTGTCAGATTAAACCTTTTATTCAACAACTAGCGACATTTACCAACGACTTCGTGAGTGTAGAATATATTTTTTTCAAACTTTTATAACGTCCACTGCATGCCGTTGACGTGTTCCGGTTCGGAGGGTAAGGTAGCCGCTAAACTTACTTTTGCTCGAGGCCTAACATCCCGGCCTCAGGTTTTAACGCACCATTACCACCTTTGGTGTCTCTAGACGACGTGAAAGTCTTACCACCAGGAAATACATCTGCTTGTTTGCCTTCCATTATCATAAAAAAATATCTACTTTCCAATTGTTTCGTCCTTAAATAGAGGGTAAAACCTAAATTTAAACACGGGTCTTCATATGTATACGTATCAAATTGTATTCGAAACGGTCCAGTGATTTCGTCGTGAAATCGTAACAGATAGACAAACAGACTTTTGTATTTATAATATTAATATGGATATGGATAGTAGTCTGCAGCTCCGTCCATTAATGCACTATTATGATTAAAACAGGATCTACGATTTACCTCTAAAGTAAATGTAAAGTTTAGTTAAAGGTGTCTACGCCTAAGTCTAATATACGAGTATTTCTATAGTAAATGTCGTCACAATCAACTTTTTAACATTGACACAAAACGAATCTATTTACACTTCCGCTTTAATATTTCTAGTACAAAAAGTCGCCGCTGTGGTCTAGCGGTCCAGGTGTTGGACTTGACTTCGTGAGGTCCCGGTTTCGGTCGGGCAACAGAAAGAAAATTTGGTTTTTCCAATTTTCTAATAAAACAATGTTGCTCGGGATTGGATTTATGCTCCGTTGGCGATAGGCTTGCCACCTATTACATTATGAGATTTAGTGACTTCGGCTTGTCGTGGGTGCCCTGGTTGTGCCTCTACCTACCTCTTCGTGAATATGGCCGGGAAAATACAAACAATAACATATACTCATATGAAAGTACAAATCAATATTATCATACATCAAATAGTTACCAATAAATGTTGACTTAAAGCATTCAATTTATTACATCATTAATTGTTACTGGAAACACAAAATGACGTATTAATACATTATTAATTACTGTCTTCAATTTGAGCCCTTCAAAATATTATGAATGCAATAAATAAGTCCAATATAGAGGTTTTATTACAGGAACGACCCCCGTGGCAACATAGGGCGGCTGTTATATGACTATTTTTATTTTACGCCTTCACACTCCGCTCACCAATAGGGAAATTGGATTGGTTTTTAAGGGTTTTTGGATACTGCTTAGTTAAGACCAGTTCAATATTGAGTCTTTTTATTTTATTGCAGTAATTTTATATTACCGTCTCCGATACAATTATCTATATCCGTTGAAAGTCGTAACACAGAATATTTCTTTTTCTACGTTCTAAAGCTCGTAATGTATTAGCCACAAAGTCGTTTAATTTCTGGATATTATCGAATTTCCGATCAAAAATATTGTTAATTTAAGCGCTGCCCGCGACTTCACTAGTGGTTTAAAATTATTCATTTTTTCCAAGGAAACATATTTAAATATCGGGTAAATATAGTCTATGTCGTTCTATAAAAACCAGTCTCGTAATTATCTCCACAAAAATAACATTAACCAGTGTGACAAAAAAATAATAATAAAAAAATAAAGTGTCATTATTTAAATAAGATTTTACATAACATATTTAATTTTAAGAGTCCCGTCAATGCAATTTAAATTATATACAACACTGAAAAAACTGTTTTAGTTACATTGATTTTTTTAAAACAAATCAATTTAATTTAAAAAAAAGACGTTTAGGTTATTATTTATATAATACTAGCTGATCTGACAGACGTTGACTTGTTCTAGCTATAAATATAAAAAAAGTAAGTATCTTTACGCCCATATCCCCGAAGAGGTAGGCAGAGGCACAACCAGGACACCCACGACGAGCCGAAGACGCTAAGTCCCCCACAATGTGGGGGTGGCAAGCCTATCGCCAATCGGGCACATATCCAATCCCGAGCAACATTTTTTTTATTAGAAAATTGGAAACACCAAATTTTCTTATTGTTGCCCGACCCGGGATTCAAACCCGGGACCTCATGCAGTCAAGTCCAACCCCTGAACCACTAGACCACAGAGGTGATACTATAAATATATTTTTCTTTATATGAAACTCCTGACAATAACTAATGTCAAAAAAAACAATTATTAGCTCAATTGATCCATCCGTTCAGTCGTGACGAGGTGTCCAAGGGAAATGGGATCCCCATTTTTAACTGTAGTTTAATTCATTTTTCTATATAAAGAAGATTATTATATAAAATAGCCTTTCTGAAGAGAAAAGGAAAAGCGGCACTACTTTTTACTGGTCTTATTTCTTATAAAAAATATATATTTGTGACAAGCTTTTATTTGTAAGGGAGATTCTAAGCAATATATTTGAAAATTATTATTCAAGATGTATCAATTAATAAGCCCAAACAAGGTTGAACAATGTTGGGAAATTTAAGGATTCCTAATACCAATTATCCCGTCAATGATGATCTCAGCTCTTCATTGTCTCAAAACTCGATTGATCCTTAACCAATTAAGCTGTTTTTTTGCTATTTTGAAATTAAGTTTCAAAATTCCAAACCCGACAAACATACATTGCAAAATAAATAAAAGCTTGTAATAATGAAACAAGGCAGTGTCATGGATGCGGCCGTGCATTTTAGTGACTGTAAAACGTAAAAGACGTTTTTATATAAAATTTGAGTCGTAGTCCTCAACTATCGCAATGAATTTGATCGTGCAACTGCATATTGATCTAATGATTGAATTTTGAATAGTTATGATAGACATGTAGCTGTAAGTAGCTGTGCAAACTGTATACCCCGATTTTGGTTATCTACATTTGAAACTTCCATTATTGAAAAAAAGAAAATGTCTTCACACCCGTATGAAAACTAGATATGTAAAACCAGAACACTCACAACTAGCCGAAGACGCTTAAGTCCCACAACGTAATAGGTAACAAGCGCCAAAGGGGCACCATTGCTTTTATTAGATAATTGATAAAACACATTTTGAGTTGCCCGATCCGAATCAATTGCGGGACCTCGTGTAATCAAGGCCAACTGGATGTGGATGGATGTAGGTACCCGGGGAGACTAAGGTTGACATTCCACGATCAGATCAATTGGATATTATCCGGGGGTGGTGTCAAGAGTCTCCGAAACCGGCGTGTTTATATGAAAAGGGTATGTGAAGGAAGTTAGACAGGTTTGTCAGGATCGTGAGGTCTGGCACTCGATACTCTCTGCCTATCTCGTAAGGGACTTGGCGTGAAGATATGTATGTTTGTAACACTGGATAACTAGACTAGAGAGGCGGCCAAGATTTTTTTAGGAATCTTAAAACCAATTTCATTGCAAATTGTATTAAAATTGTGTTCTAGATAATTTGGAGACAAACGATTACGGGTGGCTTACGGTATGGGTAAACTTCAGTAATGAAAATTCAAATACTCAAAAAAGGCTTTTTCGTGCAGTACTTTTCTTTAAATAATGATTTACAGAAATTATATCGCAAAGTTTAAGATACAAGAGTTAAGGATCCATAGTTAAAAATCTCTTTAAAGACCACTTGTGGTAGACTTTGTTGAGCAACTTTCCTAAGTCCCTCCACCGTCTTACCTATTTCTCCATAGTGACTCTGTCGTGTTCTCATCTGTAGAATAGGGTAGTCGGTAGACTTGCACAATAACAATAGACCTAATATTTTGGCCCCTGAACAGTGACGCACCCATAACATCGTTGGCGTCTAGAGGTCACGGTTGCCTCTTATCATCTGGAGACCTGAGTGATTCGCAAATGAGTTGAGTTCGCGAATGGCTCATGCGAAAAAAATCTGCCAAACTGTTATATTTTTATAGCAGATACAAACAACCAGACTGTCCTTAATCTCACTAAAAGTAAAGAATGGTCTGGTTAAAAATTAATTAAATAAATTAATGACCTTTTTTTTCTTTGCAGGTACGATTAATAAATAAAAAAATCTCACTAAGCCGTCGTAGGCTTAAAAAGTGCCACATAACATAGGTCCATAAACTTTGAAATTCTATTTGTAACTATTAAACTACTAATCACGAGTAAACCGAATTTCATGACATAATGCAGCGCTAATATTAATTCTATCTGATCCAGCCAATTAAATACACAGCTCAGTAACAAATATAAATGAAATCAGAGGAAACTCGACGCTATGAGCAAAGCAATGGAATCCGTTTAATCCTAAATAACCAGTCAGACTAAAATGCTTTAACAAAATTAATCTTAAATCAATTATATTCATTCTCTGTCCTACGCCCTCTCCATTTTGTGCTAGCGATTATAGAATATGTCTAGATTTGTATAATCTGTTGACGTTACGAAAACTACATTGGGAAGAAATTTATAAATACGAGAAGTAATTAAATTTAAGAACGATTTTTCAAAAATTCTTTCCCTAAGGGGGCGAAATATGGAGTCAAATTTTGTAAAAAAGACTATTAATTTTGGGGACTTATTTGGAAGACGAAATTTGGAACATCGGAAGTCTATAATTGGGAGAATAAATAATAAATAAATAAATAACCCTGGACAAATCACACAAATTGAATCTAACCCCTAAACTAAACTAATTATATGCTTGTGTTATGGGTGTTAGTCAACGATACTAATACATATAAATACTTAAATAGATACCAGAATAAATTTAATAAACACCCAGACCCGGAAATGCAGACATCTAAATGTTCATCACACAAATGCCTGCCCCCGTGGGGAATTGAACCCAAGCCTCGCGGTTAGTCGATGTAGTTAGGCGTGTACGCTAGCCACTCGACCGACGAGGCGGTCATGTCTTATTGGTACTGACCCAAGAACATAAACTTATTCTAATGTTAATATCTGAACGAGTTCACGTGCGAAATCCAAATAACTTCACGAGGGAAAAACCATGAAAATGTCAGGAAAATTGCTGAAACATTATCTTAACTAATAAAAACATTCAAGAAAAGTTACTTGGTAGGTAGGTGGTTGGTAGTTATTAAAAACCATAAAAAATTACCAGAAATAATAAAAGATTAATAATAATAAAATCTGGGGCCTGAGCCCAAGTTGACCATCATATGTGCCGAGGAGTCATTATTTTTATTTTGTCGACTCACAGCGCAATGATTGCTGTCTTCTTTTGGAGCACTCAACTTTACACAGACGGGTGGCGGTTAGAATTTTAGGAATAATTTGCTAGAAAATAGAGAAAGGTTCAGAGACAAGTAAGTTAGTACCTCAGTGCTTCGATTTCGAAGCAGGACTAAATTCATGCATTGTTTGCGATATTTTGTAACTAATAATGTATGTAAGGTTAAGGGCTAAACAATATTCAAAGCTTCGTTATTGAACATTAAAACTAATTCAATTTTATAGAGTATGTAGAATGCAAATTTTATTCTATTACAGCACACGAATCGTTTTACAATAGTAGTAAATGGGAAATCGGGTGTGAAATAAAACAAAGTAGCTAAAACTTATACACGGCGAGCTCTGTAACAGTTGGTACTGTGAGCGAAGTTGGTATCATTGGCAAGTGATGCCTGCGGCCATCCGGTCCAAGTTTTCTATAGTTTTCAAAGTGTTGTCACGAACTGATGTCACTGTTTTTTTCTTTTTTTTTTGTATCAATGAAAGCATAAGAAAATATTTATTACAGTTTAAGGAACTTTTTTATTCGTACGTTTGTTTTATTTCACGTGGCCGAAGCGGAAGAAATTATTATTCATCCAATTTTTAAAACTTTACGAATAGAAAAAAGTATCTTCACGCCCATATCCCCGAAGAGGTAGGCAGAGGCACAACCACGGCACCCACGACTAGCCGAAGACACTAAGTCCCACAATGTGATAAGTGGCAAGCCTATCGCCAACCGGGCACATTTCCAATCCCGACCAACATTTTTTTTATTAGAAAATTGGAAAAATACAATTTTCTTTTTGTTGGCCGACCCGGGATTCGAACTCGGGACCTCATGCAGTCAAGTCCAACACCTGGACCGCTAGACCACAGAGAATAACTGGGAATAATGTTTAAGACTAAAATGATTGACAATTGTAACACTTGATCGTGTTATCTAATTAATTTTAATAATAAAAGATGTTATATATTTTATACATTATATAATTATTTTCTTCTTGAATATTATGTTCATAAAGAGGAACTTAACATTATTTAAATATCATCATTCTAATATTTAAAATTCAATTATACTTTTTTAAACAGCCAGTATAGTTTGCATCGTGATGCAACCTCTACGTGTTTTTGACTTTTTGTCTATAAGCTATTCATGGTAGAAGAGCTTGGTATTGATACATAATAAGGAAGCAAAACCAAAGTACTTACCTAGTTAATTAAGAGAAATTTGGTTTGCTTTTGGCTTTAATTTTTGTTTTAAACACATAATTATCCATGTGGTCCGCGATAGACCTTCTCGGCCGATCTTCAAAAAGAAACGATTGAAAGAATATTACTTAACTAATTTTTTTTTTAATTATATTATAAACTTATATTAAGGATATATATATATTATTTTACAATATGTCATTCTTATTACTATCATTATTTTGTTACTTTGTTTAGATTATTTATTTAATATAATCATAATGTGCATGACGTCTTCCACTGTTTCATCACATATTTGCACCTTTTTTAGGGTTGTCTGGATGACATCTGTAGACCTAGAGATATGTCCACCTTTTGTGCATTTTCATTCATCGTTTTACATGTTTTCCTGTCAATAAACAACAAACACTGTGTTGTGTATAACAAAGAATTAAATAAATAAATGAAAATATACATTTACTCTCTACATTTAATTAAAACATATTTGTCACACGGGAACGGGTTTTGACATCAGGAAAAGAAGTATCACCTATTTCTTGTCATAAAATATCCCTGTTTCATATTTCATTACAATACTAGACGTTGAAACAAGATTGAATCGTGTCATCTTTATAAACTCCTTTTGAGAATTCTACGTACCTTCACGCCAAATCCCTAGATAGGTAGGCATTTTCTCTTACAAACATGCCTTCGAGAAACTTGACATTATCTTCACACTCTTGACAAACCCGAGCCAGCAATCCAGGTCTCTACGGGTACCTGCGTCACATTGAATACAACTACACATACATTCCCTTTGTATATTTGTTCTGGCTATCTTTCATCTGTCCTTTTTCCACCAAACTACCTCCATTATGACTATCTAGTAGTGGGTTGAGCGTACATCTTAACGCAACCCACCGCCATATTTATACAAGAAACAACAAACTAATCAAACATACATACACGAGAACGCTCCGTAGCTTTATTTCTTGGACATTAATTTATGGGTTTGGTCATAAAAATTTCAAGTCCATGTTACTTTTACACCAATAATAATCAACATTGTTTGATCCATAATAAACTTTGCTAGTAAGTGGTCATTTATGGTCCATAGCTTTTATCGGCTAATGCAATAATAATTTATTGTTAAAACATTATTCGCGGAAGTATAAATATATTGTGCTTCGCTGGTGTAATGTTGTTCATAATCATCATGGAAATTTATCACTAAAACTTATAAGCTACTGTTAAATAAAACAATAAATTAATATCTTTTGACGCAGATTGGTCATAAATTCATCAAATTATATGCTTGTATTATGGGTGCTAACCATTAAATACTAATACATAATACAATACTAATAAATACAAATAAATCTATATAAAAATAAGAAAATTAACTAAAAGAAACATTTAGACATTCTAGACACATAAGGCTTACCCCAATGAGAGGTTCTCGTTAATGTTGGATATTGTTAGGTGTATACTAATTCGAAACAATTTAAAACTCGTTAATAGCTTGAAATAATTAAGATAAGTGCACTAATTACGCAAAAATCGACTTTGATTTCGATACTTATATCGTCTAAGTACACAAACATTAAATTTTTACCTCGATTTCCGTTATTCTCAGATCCTTAGCGGCTATGGGACTACCCCAATAGGACGCTCTTTCAAGTAAAATAAAGATTTTTTAAAATCGATTCCGAAATGACGGAAAATCGATTAACATGCATCCAACATATATAACCTCCTCAGTTTTCTGCAGAAAGTTAAAAAGATAAAATAACTAACTGACGAACATACCCTAAAGTCAAAAGTTTACAAATAAAAATAAGCCGGCCTAATTCATTTTCTTTAAGTAAGTAATTTTAACAAATGAAACATTAACATTTTGATTACTTTCAAACACTTAAATTTTCGATTGCAAAATATATTTAAAGTAAATAAACAGGTCCCTCTTCTGATGGAAAAAAACAACCGTCGCCTATAGACTGCAGCAAGCGCCGGCGTGGTGGTGGCAGAAATCCATAATAATGTTAAAATGCGAAAACCTGTCTGTCTCTTTCTTTGTATGTCTATTATGTTACGTTTTCACTAATAAACCGCTGGACCAATGTTGATGAAATTTGACATACATGTGGTTGAAGACCCTTATTTTTCAAAAACATTGCTTGTATTTCAAAAGTCAGAGGACTAGGTGCGGAAAAATATTATATGTAAACCAAAAGTATTCTAGGCTGATCAAGTCGCTGGTAATTAAAAAATAAGTAATAATGAGTAAGTGATCTATCTCTCTTATTATTGGCTTCCTTATAGGTAGGTGCAGACTTTTACTCTACATGCACATATACAAAGACTTTGCTAAATAAAGAGAATAAATGGATAATATGTATAAGTAAGCTCTCTAAAAGCGAGATCATGAACCGTGATACGAAAACGTAGCTTTTTATAATACTGACAAGCGAATCACTTAACGGACGAGGACTTATATGTTAAAAATATTTAGCTTTAAAATTTCTTTTATGATACTTTCTACACAAAAAAGGTTGATATAACGTTATTGTAGTGAAACTTTGAACCCAGCTATGATAAATGCGAGGCCACACTGCTGCGGATGCATATGGTTATCACTTGCCGCCTCTTTTGCAGAGCTTATGAATCATGCCAACTATTTATTCTCAAATATTTTGGTTTAGAACGTATTGACAAATGCAAGCGATTTTGCTATCAAAAAATACCATAATGTGCTTGCAAGTTATTCATTTTACAATCAGAGGAATCTCTATGCTATAAAACAATGAAATCCCTTTAATCCTACATAACTAGTCAGACTAAAATAATATTATTTGAATTTCCCGGCCTGCGCCCTTTTAATGTTAAGGATTTTATGTGTATTATACACATGCTTACATAATACATGCTTTAATAAAATTATATAAAACTGTAAAATTATTGCATTGTGTTACTCTATTAATTATTTACAAATACCATTTCAACTCATGATATTAGTGTCAGTGATTTTATAATATCTTTAGGTTTATTTTTGTGTTATTGGAATGCGAACTAGCAGACGGTAAGACGCCTGACCTTACCTGATGGTAAGAAATTCACGCCGCCTTTCACACCAAAGGTGGTACTGATGCGCTGCCAACCTGAGGCCAGATGTTAGGACTCGAGCAAAAGTAAGTATACCGGCTAATCTATCCTCTGAAGTCCAAACCGTACCATCTCAACGGCAAGCATTGAAGTAGGTTAGGCGGTGATACCAATAAAACTCGTACATAAAACAGTGATATTATTGCACTGTGTTACTCCATAAATGATTAAACATTTATATTTTGATACAATACAATCCTCAACTCATTTGATAGCAAAGACATAGATTTTGAAAAAAAAAATAACTTAGAAAAAATATTGTATGGTTTTTACTTCGGATAAACTTTCTTAAGCATAGAATGCCTGTCCTTGGCCGTTCGTAAGATGGTAATCTTTTCGTTTGTTGTATAATAATAGTCAACAACAACAAAACAAACCACAATTTTGTGTTTTTTACACATTAGGATATCAAGAAGGCAAATATTTCTTCCGATTGTTTTACAGTATTGGCAACAAAACAGATTTACTGATGTTGAGAAACACGCGAATGGTCAGTACATAACATGGGGATTTGTGTTACCGTTTTGCAGCCTCAGATGGATGTGAAAGGTAGCTTCTGGTGTAAGAGATGTCTGATACTTACATACCTCAAAAATGTAAGTAACATTTAAATTCTCATTAAGATTGTGGTGTATCGGCTACTTTAGTCTCCAAACCAGGATACTAAATGTGACATTCAAAAAATAATCAGAAAATCAAAAATCTTTTATTTACTGTAATTGTGTTTACATGGCACAATAAGCTGCAGTATCTTTTTAGGCAAAACATGCTTGTGTTAGGAAGCTACGTTCTTCCATATAAATCCTAAATATATAATTTAAATTAGTTTTACTGTAATCTCTAAATACTTTTAGTTATGTTATTTGTTCTAGATAACATTATATAAGATATTATTAAAAGTCATAAATAGGTGGATGATATTATTACTATGTCACGGATGCAGATGATACTGCCATTAATCTACCTGTATTTGTAAGCGAGTTGTAAATGCTTAACAGTGCAGAATTATACCTTAAGCTGATTGGTCAATTTTGCATTTTGGCTAAACGTCCGTTTACTGAACATCATCTGAATAAATGCCCAAATTCACTAATACATCGAATGTTCGTTCATATTTCGAATCATGATTTGTGATGGCCAATCTACGTTTACGAGAATTCACAAAACAATCGTAAGTACATATTCAAACCAGAGGTTCTCAAAGCTTATCACCTCATAAACCATTTTCAAAATTTGCATGTATCGATAAAGTAGCAGGGGGCTACTATATTTTTACTATAATCTATATTCTTGTTAAACAAATTGGTTTGAAAATTACATCGCTACTGTATTTTAATTAATTATATCAATAAAAAAATTCTTCATTGATATCAATCGAATTAAAAAAAATTAAAAAAAAACTCGCTTAGGTCTTAAGATATTGCCTATTTGCGTACATTGACAGGTGAAGTCAAGCTAACTTATTCGTTCTTTACTACGAAGGCAGATGTATTTTCTGGAATCCCACTTACAAATGTAAAAAAACGCATTTTTTCACTTTAGCGTAGACCCCCTACGAGTCTCCTGAATATGGACTAATTTGAGAATCACTGAAACGCCAACATAGGTACCTACTATTTATTTAATTTTGTTATAATTATATATCACCTTAGTCCTTATGTTAACCTCCTGAGTGAATCTGTAGTATATTTACAACATTAGAATATATAGAAATAAATCCTACACCACCATCTATTTAAATCTGTTGGAACTTTTTATTGAACTGTATAGCCAAAATATCCTTTCGTCATACTAAGCTGTGATTGGCTGCAGAAGTAGCACAACTTTTTTAATATCAATAATTTCAATTGGATGATGGCGTCGGTACTGGGTCAGAGTGGTAAATTTATTTGAGTTTTTAATGAAATACTTATTAGTTTTTTAATATTTTGTTATTATTTTGTTTGTTTTGATGCATTTGTCCGTATAACAAAACGATATTAGGTTTTAAATTGCATAAAACCAAGATATCAATAATAAAAGCTTTACGTTGTACTAGTAATACATGAGTTCTCAACGAAGTGGGTGTACTAAGTGTACCCATTGTAGTAAATATACAACATAAAAACATTTACACTTATTTTTTAAATTTTCTAGTTCATTTGCTAGGTTTTCCTGATAATCAAATCATAATTATCCTAGACCAATCAGATGTTGATCTGTCAGTTGAAGAGAACCCGACAGAGGAGAAGTTTCAGTGCGAAACTCTGATATCAGCGACTCTGACTCTGGTTCTTTGAGTGGTTCGGACTCAGAAGAAACAAACTGTCCGGAATCTGAACAATCTCTGTGTTTTTTTGTTGTACCTCAAAGACTAACTCGGGGGATGGAACAATTGCTGTGACGCGGTGCTGGAAAATAAGCCAGTAGTGAAAATTTCAACACAATATGCCGCTTCTTCTCCAGACTATTATAGACGGTGATCAAAACGCAACAAAAAAATATGAGACCCTAAGTCTCTCAGAAGTTACCAAGAGCTATAATTGGTTCATGGTTGACATGGCTGAAAGAATTTTGTCGGTGTGTCCTGCATGGGCGCGATCCAAGAAGAGTACTTTGTGTTTTATTACTCTTATGGTCGATCTAGCAGAGTCTAAATCTTGATTTCAACTCCAAGATTGTGAAATCTAACGCAACACCCCCATGAAAAGGATTCCTCAACTAGGAACATTCAAATTAACGCTCGGAGAATCTTTGATTGAAACACGCTGTCCTCAGATTCTGAATCTTGCGATGATATAAAAGAACTACAGCCCAAACACAAAAAACCCGAAATTGTAATTCAACCAATACTAGCACCATCTTCTCGCTACCACAAAGCAAATTATATTATAAGCAAACCATAAATAGTCGCGTATTCTGATATACAAAAGAGACGCAGAAATTCCTATTGTAACAAATTATCACAGCATGTTGTTTGAAATGCATTTTTTTGTGTAGCACAAGAAAACGAAATTGTTTATTGGAGTTCCACAAACCAAACTTTTGAGATTGTTAATAAGTTTTTGAAGTTTAATTTTATTTAATGTTTTATTTATTTTATAAAGACATATTCACATGACTGACTAAGACTGTTATTTTCTAGTTTTATGCTAGTCTGCTGACTGTGAGTCAAAGTACAAAAGTAGGAATATGTAACGAAAAGAAGCAAATCTGCCGACTATGACCTTTTATAAGACTTAATCAGCCTTTACTTGAAAAATAAAATTCTGTTATTGATTTAAAAGATATGTTTTATTTTTGTAATACGATATTGAACTTTTATTCAGGATATGTAAGTAAATAATCCCGTCATTTTTACAAACAATTTGTGTTGTAAATATACTACATTTTTTACATAAGGTGTACAGAGCCGATGTAGTATATACGAGTATAGTACGTTGAGAAAATCTAGATTTTCCAACCAAGATTTTTTTTCTAGTTTTTCAGATAGTTTTTATTTATATTCCTGACAAAAAAAAATTAAGGTTCTCAGGAGGTTAATGTACACCCCAAAGTTTGTATGGATGCGGTTGTGACGACGTTTCCAATACGGTAGAAACCTTCAAGAAAAGAACTTACATATTTCTGAAACGCCTTGCAGTTCAGTTGCAGTTATTCGTAGACGGTGATTATTACTTCAAGATCACTTCCACATTCAAGTGAACTGCTTGCTCACATTCCTTACGATTAGCCATCAAAAAATTTTTATGTGGAATTTCATACAATATCGATTAAGGAGTCTTTGAAAATGGCTTCTTTATCGTACATGTTAAATTTTTCGCTTTTGTGGTTATAAAAAATCGAATTATTTAGTTTTGACTTAAAATAAGAATTATTAAAATAGTTACACTAAAATTATCTAAGAGACATCGCTCCTTAACAATAAACACAACATACAACAAACTTTGACAGTTATAGTATAAAATATAGTAATATTGTATTCTTTCATTCATACTCATTACTCAATATGTCAGAACTCAATAGAGAGAAAACCTTCAAGGTTATTTCCAAAACAGTTTTACGTGACATTGTTAGCATGAAGAGCGCATGTTGACCGTACCACCGAGCAAATAGGCCCACCCTCCATATGTGTCCCAAATGGCGCTGCTCACGCACATACTATCTAGTTAATTATTAGTTCTTTTAATTATTAGTACGCAAACACTAGAGACATTTTATTGTTTGTCTTAGAACCTAGACGCTTTTGTGATCATAAACCAAACTGTACTAATATTTTATGAACAAAAGTTTAAATACAAAACAGCACGAAGTCCAGCTAAACTTCCATGCTGGTTAAATTTATAAATGCGAAATTGTGTTTGTTTGTCCTTTTTTCACGTCGCAATGGAACAATGGCATGTTATATTTTTTATGAAATATAACGTTGGAGGGTTGACTTCTTTTTGTTTCGATATCTAAACGGTTTTCGCGAGAGAACTGAAAAAAACATTAGTACTCAATAGTGAAGTTTGGGAATCACTGATAAATCTGTGCAATAAATATATACAACTAATATTTAAATATCGACTTTTTTTCTTTGCTTGTTCTTTTATCGTCTTAAAAAAATCAGTACGTAATTTATTTGCAAGTGCAACTTATTATTATTTATTTAAAGTTGTATTTTTAAATGACATAATTAAAAATTAAAACCAAGTCTTGACTATGAATAAGTGTGCGTTGTAAAATTATTATTTAACTCTGTCAAACGATTGAGATAAAACGGTCAATTGGGATAAAAGCTGATTACTAGATAGGTCATAGATTATTAGATATTGATTTTAGAATGTTATCTGGTACTTTTTATTTTAAGCACATTTTAATTTTTATGTCTATTATATATTTTTTTAATTTATTTAGTTATTCTAATAGGCTATAAAATAACCATATTTTATCACTTAAATTTGATATGCTCAGTTTACCTGATACATACATACATACATATCTTCACGTCATGTCCCTTACGACGTAGGCAGAGAGTATCGAGTGCCAGACCTCACGATCCTGACAAATCTGACTGGCTTCCTAGTTTACCTGATGGTGAAGGCAATCGTTGCCTACAGAAAATACAGATGTTTCTGGTTTTGAATCACCGCGCAACGCTCTGTTGTGGACGGCAGTGTGAAATCCGCCTAACGAATATCTTATACACGCGGACGAAGTAACGTGTAACTAATAAGTGAAAGCTTAGACTAGTCGGGACTTAAGCAGTTATTACTAAAATGTTATTACTGTTATTTGTAAAGTTACCAGACGCTGCAATAAAAAGCAGCTAAAAGATACCGTCTCCGAAAGCATCGAATGACCGAAAAGTTACACTTCGCTGTTCATAGTGACTAAATCTATGAAAATAAAAATCAAACCGAAACAACGTACTTATGAATTACAAATTACCTTTTGGACATTTTGTTTCTTATTATATTTCGAATATAAGATTACTTTGTGTCTAATAAAGTATCGCCTGTTGTCTAGCGGTCTGGAGTTAGACTTTAGTTTGTGAGGTCCCGCAGTCGCTCTCCAGGTAGGGCAATAGCAATTTTTTTTTAATTTTCTAATTCAAAGCAACATTTCCAGCGATTAGATATGTACTATGATGGTGATAGGCTTGTTAGGTATAGGGAATTAGCGACTTCGGCTGATTGTGGTGCCCTGGTGGTACTTCTGGGGGATAGTATTAAATAATATATAGGTACATATAATTGATGTCACTTAGGTACACTAAACGTGTACGTTGCCTACTAACGCTGCAATGTTTCACCTCAACCCACAATTCTATTTTAACTGACTTTGATAAAAGGATTTATACACATTTATACACATTCGACTCCTATATTTTTTGTGTAAGTTAATATATTTCTTCGTGATTTCTGACCTATTTTAATTCTTTTATCATTTGAAAAAGCGTCTTGGATCAAATTATGAATTTCCAGGAAAATTTCAGAAAGTTCTATAAGTAGGTATTTTTGTTTACTTAGATGACAAATATAGAAATAGAAGCGTTTTTTGCAACTACATTTAAATCATTCCTTATTTATCTACTATAAAATTCCAACATTCTAGCTAAATATCTATATATTATCTAGATCAAAGTCAATGTAGATAACCAGAGTTCTATTATCAGAATAATGTTACCTTTATTAGTGATAATTTAGCAGAGTAAATGTACATAACTAAATTATTCCTGCACTTCAATTTCCCCCGCTATTATTATGTCCTGTGAAGCGTAGGCCTCCACTCAGTATGTACCTACAGACATAATATATACAATACAACTTCCTCCTTCTAACATCGCAGTTTTTTTTAATTTAGGGCTTCGCTTACTATTTTAAATTTTTAAATAACAATGAATATCTATTTCCCTTGGTCATATCGTCACGCGTGTAAGGATGAACCAATCTTGCTAATTATTTTATAGTTATGTTAGTTATTGCCAGGAGAAGTTTTATATAGAAAAAAAATCAATGTTTGTAGTTAGGACAGGACAGCGTCTGTCGGCTCAACTAGTAGATACAAGTTTAAAAATGAATGTCTGTTTCTTTTGGTTATCGTATTACGCGAAAACGGATGCAACAACTTGCCTTATTCTTTTGTTTTTGTTTGTTTTTCTAATTATGTACTCCGGGAGAAGTTTCATATGAAAGAAAAAAAATTATGTTTAAATGACAATTTAAGGAAACTCAATAAAACAAATAAATTTTACATAATTGTCATTTTTTGATTTTACAATAGATATTCTAAGACAAAACGCAAGCATTATATTTAAAATTTAGTTACCTGATTTAATTTGTGGGAGGTGAGTTGCATTCTAGAACGTTTCTTGAGAAAAGTTTTATTTACAGATAAACCGTTTCTAAATCACAAAGAGCACGTTTTTTCACGAATCTTCTATTCCATGTGCAGCTGTTTTACATTTTCTTAATACGTTTAGATAAAACGTTAGCATTTAATTTAAAATTAAGTCGTTTAATTTTATCAGACGGCGCGTTGCATTCTAGAATGTTCCTCCCTATTGTTGGGAATCAAATAAAGTGAGCTAGATGCGCGGGTGCAATAACGGAGTGCATCAATAGACGCTTTTCACAACACGATAAAATGCTCTTTTTGATGCCGCCATGAAAAAGATTTTATTTAAAACCATTGCCGTTTCTTTCTATCGAAGATATCTTCCCTTCGACTTTTGATAATTTTAATAGACATTGCATGCTAATGTACTCGTATAAATGTATTTTAGAAAGTGAAAACTCTATTGATTTTTTTTTTCAAAAAGTTCATCATTGCTGCCATAAGCTTCTAACATAAAAAGCCATGTGATAAGAAGAAAAAATACAGAAATGTTCAAATTCAGAATCGTCGCTGTCCTTACATTTCAAAAACTCCTTACTCCTTCCGCACTAACGGTAAAGCCCGGTGGAGTTGTAAAAACCTCGCAGTTAGTTAGTGACATAACTATGACAGTTAGGCTTAATAGAGTACATACAATTTATTTACGCCAGTTCCTTACGTTGTAGGCAGAGAGTATCGAGTGCCAAATGTTACGATCCTTGCAAACCCGCCTGGCTTCCTCCACGTCGTTATTCTTTTTGTATACAAGCGTATCAGTTTGCAGAGTACTTGGGTTGCTAGAAAACTTACACATGAGCCCAACCAAAATTTGGTTTTACTTTATATATATACATATTATCTTCACGCCAAGTCTAAGGGACAGAAAGTATCGAGTGCCAAACCTCACGATCCTTGCAAACCTGCCTGGCTTCCTCCACATTCATAACCCTTTTCATACAAACACGCCGGTTTCGGAGACACTTGACACCACCTACGGATGACACCCGAGCGATTCAACCTAGGTCACACCGGGTACCTACATCCATCCACATTCGGACCATGCCCTTTCTCAGTTTAACACCAACATTTTCTTTTAATACCACTCTTTCTCGGATCACTATAAAACCAATTTTATTATCTGAGAGCGAAGTTTATTTTGTACTGTCAAGAAATCCGTCTGTTTCTTTCTCTCCACTAGTTAATAAAAACCATCAAGTAGTAGAAACAACAGACGGATATACGATAACGTTGATATAATATACAAACTCACAACTGAAGCCTAATCCCGTGAGGTCTGAAGAGAGCACGCGCCATCAACTTCCAGCGAGCACAGCTACTCGGCTTCATTTACAATTTGCGTATATATTCAGAAGCCCACTCTGCACTGTTTTGTTAAATCATTTAACTTGTTAATTACGACGTGGAATTTAAATTAGACATTTGACAATGTTTTAATAAGTAATAGGCTTTAATTAAACTTCAATATCAGGATTCACGTTAGCTAATCAAGTGTGATAAATGGGTTTTTAATAGAAATACTACATATTGCCAGCGGCTACACAAAGATATTAACCACCACCACAAGCACGTTCCAGGGTTATGTAATAATGGGTGAAAACGGCTTATATAAAGTGATGAGTGAAGTTTTTCCCCGTGTTGGTCCGGGCTCCTTTGCAGAATAGACCATCTGCCTTTCTTGCCAGGCAGCTCGTAAAAGGCGAGCATAGGCTTATCATCACTAACACCGTGACATCTGACTAGGTGGTAGAGTTTCGCAGCGACTCGCCTGGATTGGTACCACTGCCTTACCTATTCCTGTCGCCATAACGTCATGACGCGTTCCGGTTCGGAGGGTAAGGTAGCCGGCAAACTTACTTTTGTTCGAGGCCTTACATACTGACCTCAGGTTGGCAACGCACCATTACCATCTTTGCTGTCTCTAGGCGGCGTTAATTTCTTACCACCAGGAAATCCGTCTGCTTGTTTGCCTTCCTATAACATAAAAAAAATTAACCCTAGTAAAAAACTTTAACTCAGAGTTAAATAATTGACCCTGAAACGTGCAAGTGGTCCTTAAGAATTTAATGAGAACCCTTATATATATATAAACAAACAACAACAAGTGTGTAACAAAAAGTATTATACAGTTACTCGTTGTATATTATACAGTCTAGGTTCTAACTATTCTCGCACATAAAAATAAAAAATAGGACATATCTATATTATTCAAGTATGACTTATTAAAATGCAGTAAAAGCGAAAATATTGCATTGTTTTAAAACTAAAACCTTCTTATTAACATACAAAACCTAAAGTGAGAGTAAAGTTATGTTGATATTATAGGCTGTTAAATTTATCACAGTTTAATTATGATTTTAATACCAGGTTAAATTATGGAGTACTTGGGTCCCTGTTTTTTAAAATGACAGGTTACTGTTGGTAAACTTAGTTCGTGTAAGATCAGAGAAATGAACCTTACCGATTTTGTTGACTGCAGGACATACATCATATTAAGAACTAGTCAAAATCCTTTTAAGGCATTTTATATATTAACATTTTTAAATATTTATACGGGATACTCTCGATATATTTTATTTTATTACGATATTTCGGCCTAGTTGCATATGCCGTGGTCACAGGAGTATCACGTAAAAACAATTAAAAATGTTAATGATAGGCGACGATTTAAGTTTAAAATCGTATGTTTATACTTAACTTAATTTACAGTTGGATTTTTTTATACAGATTTTTTATAAACTACTTCTACAGCCATCAAATCAAATGATTGGTAAATAGCGGGCGGACTCTTTGTGTTAGTTCTATCGACGACTATCTTTATACTCATATGTAAAAATGAATCCCCATTTCGCATGGTCATCGATCCACCTCTGAACGGATGGACCGATTTTGCTAATTGTTTTTTTTTTTGTTGTGTTGGTTATTATCAAGAGAAAATTCATACAAACTGTTTGTAGTTGTTAATGTTCGCAGGTCCGGTTAGTACTGTATAAAAATAATTCTAATACAGTTGTTACAAAACTAACGCGCCTGCTTCTGCTGTCAGATCAAACAAATATTGTTTAAACTAGTGCTATTAAACTCAACGCCTCTGTGATCTAGTGGTTCAGTTGTTGGACTTGAATGCATGAGGTCCCGGGTTCGAATCCCGGGTCGAGCAACAAAAAGAAAATTTGGTTTTTCCAAAAATGTAACTCGGGATTGGATATGTGCCCGGTTGGCGATAGGCTTGCCACCTATCACATTGTGGGACTTAGTGTCTTCGTCTAGTCGTAGGTGACCTGGATGTGCTTTTGCCTACCCTTTCGGGGATATGGGCGTGAAGATGCTTTTTTTTTATTAAACTCAAAGAGAAAATATTTTAACGTCTGAAAAGAACGTAGGTCTCTACAAGGACTTGAAACGTAGGACTTGATTTGATTAAAAAAAATATACGTATTGAAAAAAATATATACGTATATAAAATATATTAAGTAGAAAAAACTAAATTTCAGAAAACTGTATTTTCTTATTTGTATTTTACATGTTACTGCCAACTCCAAACTGTTGTTAAACTTAAGTTAACTAAGATTTTTTTATTTTTTCTAAACTTTCGTGGTAAAAATATGGTTTTAAAAAATTTTAAGATTCACCAGTAAAACTTACAATTTTTTCAATATAGAGGCTTTTCCAGTAGCATACAATTCGATTCTAAATATCTCTAATTCGCGTAACGCTATTTAGGTTTATAATTAGACGAATGAAACATTTACTGGTGCAAAGCATAAACCCGGCGAGATTATATTTTAATCGACAATGAATGTCAACTCAAATGCAACGTACGATTCAGCCTATTCAAATGTAAATATGGCCGAGCTGCGTTGTGGAATTAATATTTTGATTGAATTATTCTATTAACACAATATACCAGCTCGCAATAACTTCAGTCGAGCGACAGCCACGTATACTGATATTTTAATTCTAATACTAGGTTTTACTGTCTTTTCGAGGTTGTTGTTATTATTATTATTATTATAAAATATTGGAACAACAATATACCAGCTCGCAATAACTTCAGTAGAGCGACAACCATGTATATTGATGTTTTAATTCTAATACTAGGTTTTACTGTCCTTTTCGAGGTTGTTGTTATTATAATAAGAAATTGGAACAACAATATACCAGCTCGCAATAACTTCAGTCGAGCGACAGCTGATGTTTTAGTTCTAATACTAAGTTTTACTGTCCTTTTCAAAGTTGTTATTAATATTACTCGTACAATATGTTCGAATTAGAATAATAGTAAAACAGTAATTGTAATAGATAAAGTTAGAAATTTGCGTATCTAATGTAGAAGTAATAAGGAGTAGTAGTAGTAATAGTAGTAGTAATAAACAAAAAGTAGGAGGTTATTAATTTACCGGTATATTTGGTACACAATTACGCGGCTCGTAACGAATTATTTTCCTGGTTCTTTTTAAAAGGTGATCCTTTTAGGTCCATGGGTGATCCCATATAATTTTTGTCAAAATCGACAAGTGGTTTTTAATTATATATAATTGAAAAAACCCACGCGTTAATGCCACCGGTCATTCGCTAGACTCGGGTCCGATACCCGACGGAGACGCATAATTTATCTGATGAACATTTAGAAGTCTTTTTTTTCTGGGTCTGGGTATGCTTATTATATTTATATCGGTATCTCCGTCTTAGTATCGTCGAGTAGGTAACGCTCATAATATAAGCAGTTACTTACTTTAAGGTTTGAAAAAAATATAATCTTAGTCACTAATCCTTAGTCATAGTTTAACAGCCAAATCAGACTTTATATGTGTCTAGGCGGAAGAACCATTTCTTACCAACAGGCATTCCGTCTACTTGTTTGCCTCCTAATTTCACAAAAAAATAAAGTGTCAGTAAATCCTGATGTTCGTGATTTCGCGTTAATACTTAAGTTTTAGGCAGTGGATATCTGGACATCTACCGGTCAAAGTTAATTTCGTTTTTATAACACCACAAACCCGAATGATCTGTTTACTAGCGGGTCAGTAATAAAAAAGGGGCCGTGGTGGCCATTACCAGGCGAGTAGTCGCGTCGCCCGGCGTCGCCCCCTATCGCGTTACAAGTGAAATGGAGCGCAGGGGGCGGTACAGATAACGACCAATATAGTCGATGGTAAATGTCAATCCAATTATATCTGCCACGTAAAATACCTCTGGTCGAAAACACTCGTATTTTGAAATATGTTATGAATTTATTACTTATGGAATACCTATAATTGAATATGTATTTATTACCTTAACTTTAATATATTACAAGCTTACTTACGTTTGGCTTGATCTAAGCATTTAAAGTGTTTCGTCACAATTAGTTCAGGAGTTAACGTATATTGCAATATAATCTTAGTATGGACGGTATAGTTCAGAAACAACAAGTAACTTAGCTCGATCATTCTATCATAGATCGCTGTAGTTTCACTTCTAAGTAATGGATTTTAATGTAACTTAATAACACAGCTTTGTAATCTATACTTATAATAAAACTGTAGAAGAGTGAATTCTGCACATTGAAGATATTAAAAAAAAATTTGCAGGCAACTAAAAAGAGGTAGCAGTACATTTTTGACATTTTTTGAATCGTATATATCTCGACATAGATTCATGTCGAATCAACTGAACCGTTTGTAACGAAATTTGATTGATAGGTACTTTGTTTTTTTATGATATGGAAGGCAAACAAGGAGATGAATTTCGTGATGGTAAGAAATTCACGCTGTCTAGAGACACTAAAGGTGGTAATGGTGCGTTGCCAACCTGAGGCCAGGATGTTAGGCCTCGAGCAAAGGTAAGTTTACCAGCTACCTTACCCTCAGAAGCGGAACACGTCAACACCAAGAATTGGACGTTATGGCATCAGGAACGGGTAAGGCGGTGGTACCAATCCGGGCGAGTCGCTGCGAAACTCTACCACCTAGTGTTGTTTTAAGAAAAGTTATAGGATACTTTTCGTCGTCTTACTAAAGGGGTTCACGTGAGAGAGGGGTAAAAATCAAAATGTAAATTCATTAACTGGTAGTCCGATTTCATCCATTTCTTTTTGTTTTTTTTTTGTTGTTGTATGTGCTTACAAATATTCCTGTAGTATTTTCTAAGTCCTAGTTTTGTAGTTTAGAAGTTATAGTCATTTTTTTGCAGTATAAAGTAACTAAATAATTAGAAATTCAGAATGTAGAGAAACTTTCAAACGTACAGGCTATCTTACATATCTTCAAGCGAAGTCTCCCTGCAGAGCAGGCAGAGAGTATCAAGTGCCCATTGAAGGATGTGTTCACTCGGTCTAGTAACAAAATAAATCAAATTTTCAGAGTTTATCCTATAATAAATTATTGTTTTTTCCATTCGTAAAATAGCACCGATAAGAGCTGACTTGGTTATCACGATATTATTTAGGTACAAATATACTTTAGCACCCAAGTTTTGCATTATTAAGTTCCGGGTCTTATTTTACTCAGCTTTAAAAGATTCTTTTAGCCATTGTTTCCGCTAAAACTATGATATGGATATGTTAATTTTTATGAACTTCGAAAAATCGTGTGTAATTAAATCACAAACTACGCAGGTGCCTCATTTTTTACTCTTAGCATGGATTACAAATATTACTTAAACAGTCAGAATATAAAAATATTGATGTTTTTTAATATTATGAACGCACATTTTACAAAAGGTTTCGCCTTTCCTAATCTATCATACTTGGACATGTTTACAAACGCGTATTTATTTCTTATCGCATAGAGGGATCGGATTCATTATTCTGATTATGTAATACACGTTAGCGTCGCTTAGCGTCGGGATGTCACAACCCAGTCGCTCACTGCTAAGAACCTAATAATATTACAGCAATGCCAGTTGTGATAATAAAGTGATGTTATACTAATTAATATATTCTCCCAATTACTACCACTGGCATAGCTGTTTCTGCCATCATAGCGTCAGTGCTCGCCAATGTCGTGTATTGGTTGTAGGCTGGTGGGTAGAGATACGTCAGTAGCTTGTCCCGGTCATAAAATATCGCCATTAACATCTGCTGTCTATAAGCCGCATTGACTTCATAACACCAAGAAATCCGTCGAATTGTTGACCATGTACCTATACACCTAAGGAGCTCAGGATCAACTAATTTTAAAATAATTTTTTTCAGAGGTTAATCTGTAACTTTAACCCGTATGAGAAACAGTTTGACAAAGTATACATATGGTGTTAATTTTAAGCAAGTTTTTGTAATCAACCATATCTGGTAGGACTACTCTTGAATCTCGATATCATTCGAATTGGAAATTGGAATCGTATAGATGTTATTTTAGGTACTTTTGAATACGAGACTGGCTTTAATATTCCAACATTAAGCTACAAATAAATTTAACGAATCTGATGAAATAATTTATTGTTTACTAATATCTAAATATTAATAACTCACCAGTATTGTTTTCAAGACTACCTAATATGGCATACTTGATTCCAATTTCCAATATTGCACGAATCGAGCTACAAGCTTCTACTGGTGACTATTAAAAATGTATAGAATATATTATTATACCATGTAGTCGTATCCAAGGTCTGTAAGTCTGGTTTTAAGTAATGCTGGTTATAACTTAATTAATTACTCATTTATAATATTTTATAATACTCAAAAAGGTTTCATGAAATCGTAGCTTAAACCTTTGAAAGACCGAATGTGATTTGTTGAATTCTATGTATTATGTATGTGAATATTATGTAGAATCAGTGGTGTCTATACTTTTTGCTGTGAAGATCGACTTGAGAAAAAGTTAAGGGTTTAAGATCGTCAGCTTTATTTTTATGCATTTTTTTTATTATTTATTAGTAATAATAACACGTATTTATGTTATAATTTATTTTATGTTGTAATCATAAGTAATTATTAGCCGTTTTACATAGTTTCTTACTATTAACACACGTTTGTAGATAAAAACATTCGAAATTCGAAAAAAAAATCCTGTAGGTACTAACTGGCTTAACCTCTAAGATCGACCGTGGAACCTCTCGCGATCGACCGTTTGGGCACCACTGATGTAGATATTACATAACAGTTAGGAATACAACAATGTATCCTTAGTAATCAAATTTTCATAGAAATCTAATAGCACTTAATCCGCCGGGAGTGGGTCTAAGCTGTACATGCCAATAGGCCGCATGTCGCGTTGCTGCTGACACATCCATTATGGTGACATCTTCCCGCCCTTTTTCCTGTCACTTTTGACAGGTTTGAAAGCGACTCCTCCCCGCCAATATTTTTTGCTTTGTATTTAGTATCCGTATGATGGCTGTGCTGTTATCTTCAGTTTTAAATTTCCATGTTGCTTTTGTCTATAACATTGTTAGTTTTAGTAATTTTAAATTTACATTTTTTATTTGTAAACTCACATGTCTAGATTCAGAGTACAGATAAAAAAAACATATTTTTTCACGACTGGGGAAAATAAGTTATTTTTGTAAAAAAATCTGTGTTTCTGTTGTAGGTATGTTGTTTTAAGTCTAATATGAGAGATTCCTAAAAATTGGGAAAGTGGCAATATGATAAATTATATCAAAATTAACTCAGCGTTTCAGCGATATAAGTTTGAAATATTTAACCACAAAAACTATAACAGTGTCAAATTTATCTCTCATCAAAATAATCAAAATGTAGCTTGAAAATATGGAACCAGGAATCTACGTTATCTACGTCATCCTCGTATATTTACTATCTAGGTAGATGTATCGTTTTCGTCCTTTTTAGTATGCATTTCGTATATTTTGTTAAAAGAGGAGGGAAACTGAGTAGTTGATCATCTAGTGGGAAGTGGTCACCACCGCCCACGGGCATCTATATCAGCAAGAGTATCGCAGATGCCTTGCCGACCCTATATATTTTTTTATCATAAATCTAATTTTATCCGTAACCTTTCAATCGTGTCCTCAGAATGTGATTAATTAACCAATAAACGCCAGGACCTCACTTGTCTGGTCTAGTGCTATCCCTCACGGGGTAGACGTTCCAGTCACAGTATTACTTTTACTGTTATTTATAGTGCTAATATTGAAAGGGGTGCTAAGAAAAAGCCTTATTAAACTAGACGATAGATTTTTACAGAGAACCTGGAATATATTGCCAATATTTTTTTACGTAGTGTACTTTAGGTGTTAGTTGCAGTGTGAAGCCCGGGTTTGATTCCAACAGCATAAACATTTATTTATGCGTATTTAAAACTTACTGTTTGCTTACTTAGTGCTAACTCGTAAAATTAACAGAAATATCCAGCAGTATGGTCTTTCACATTTTGACCGTGGCGGTTTTTCCGGCGTCGGGCTTGATTTCTTGAGATCCCCGGTTCGATCCTCGGGTCGGGCTACAAAAAAAATGTAAAAATAATGGTACCTGAATATGGATTTGTGCGCGGTTAGCGATAGGCTTGTCACCTATCACATTGTGGGACTTAGCGTCTTCGGCTAGTCAGTCGTGGGTGCCCTGGTTGCACCTCTGTCTTCCTCCTCAGGGATATGGGCGTGAAGATTAAATATAATTATACAAATTATTATTATTACAATATATTAATACAAGTATTTAACACATCCACAATATTTCCGTCATAATAACCATATTCTGTACCCTTCTTAGAACCTCTTCTACTACTAAAAGTATTTTCTTATTATATAAAAAAAATTGCTTATTTTTAGGTATTTTCAGGGCATTACAAGTTACAACTTAAGCGTCTTCAAAGAAAGATCGACACCTTTTTAGTAAGTATAATATTTCACAATTCGATCTCTCTTTACTTTCCATCTGGTAAGTTGAGAATCATTATGCTAAACACAATTAAAATTTAAAAAAAAAACTTATTTGAACGCAAAGTTCTAGCTAAGTAAACTGAATCAGGCATACGTATTATGTACGGTTCAGAGTTCAGGGTAATCACGAATCTCTTCGAGAAAATAGTCGCCAGCTAAAATTTAAAATAGTTTGTGGACATTTTAAAAATTAATCCAGTATTTTGTTCAATTAGACGTAACACAAATTCCCGCGAAATTAATTTTCAAATTCGAATGCACTTTGGAGACGGCTGGCGCCAATGAACTGTCCGTAATAAATGTCATTAAAGCACATGACGTCACGGGAATATGGCCGCCGACTTTCCACATCCAATTATGTCTCAATACCACCGAACATAAATTTCAATAACACAATTTGTTATAAATTGAGGTATGGTTGGGACGCTGTGTTTTATAGGCGTATTTTTATTTAATTGTCATATAAAAGTTATTGATTCCGATGCGAAATATTCCATTAATAGATTTAGGAATGGCTATTGTGTGGAGGTAATAAATAAATACACGAAAACATAACTTGGAAAACCAAACAACGGCGAACAGTTTGAATTATTATTATCGTTTAAATAAAAATAATTCTTTGACATTTCATGATTTACTATCTGTTCCGGTGAACTTCGTACTTCTCCGGTCAGAGCCATGTATTTTTTGTTTAATGTTTTGATAATAATTCCGTTCTTCGGCGAGGATATCTCCTTCCACAAATCAAATATCCTTAAATTCAGTACAGTCACTATTGAAAGTGGTGGGATGCTTTACTGTATATTATACATAATACAGTTTGAATAAAATTCTTGAACTTAATTAAGTAAAATTGAATATTTTGCAATAATTCAGTTAATTTAAGCATCTTATAGACGTTTAAGTATTTCTAATCTTTTCAAAATTTATGTAGGACCGGTAATCGGGCAACAGTGCGTACGTAATCGAATGTAAAACATGTGTGTTGAGTTATTGCATTTAGTACGTACTACCTTTCTAATACAAAAATTCGGTCACCGATCATCGAAATTACGCGGGAACCCTCAAATTATAATAATAAATATCCCAAATTGTACTAATTAAATCTGACCGCAAAGTAAGCAAATTATATGCTTGTTCTATGGTTGTTTATCAACGATTTTAATAATACATCTTTAACAAACACCCAGACCCCGAAATGCAGACATCTAAATGTGAATCATGCAAATGCCTGCCCCCGTCGTGAATCGAACCCTAACCTCACATTTGGCCAGTGGAGTTAACCGTATATGCTAGCCTAGCCACACGACCAATGAGGCGGTCAGGTAACTTGCCAAAAACTCATTTCAGTACATTCGTTGTTCAAAGTCAAAATTGCTTAAATATGATAAAAATCTTAATGAAAAGACAAGTTAAACCATTTTGTAATATTAAAAATGTAAGGTACAAAATTATAGATATCTTGATATTTTATTTGTTAAACCAGATTAAGTACATTAACCTTGCTCCTTGTTATTTATCCGCTGAAAATTCTAAAGCGCTTGAAGGATACTTATGATTATGATGAGACTGGTCTACTGATATCAAAAGTAAGGTTTAATTAATGGCTTTTAAGATCATGAGAACATCGAATTATCGACTTATGTAAACGGACCATAATCGTCTGTTCTCTGTTTGATTACCTCATAATCAATAATATTGCTATGACGCAGAACGTACATTCTTTACCCGAACAATTAAATTCTAGAATAGACTTCCTCGCATAGTTTAACCAGAAATCTATGATTTGAATTAAAATATCTCCATGTTCGATTCAAGTAAGGATTTTTGTAAGTAAAAGCTACATTTTAAATTAGTAATTGCGTTTACATTGATCAATCCTTAAATCAATAAAAAATGCTAAGTGATTCTGACAATCATCGTCCGTCTCTGAGTATCAGTGGAACACCATAAAACGACCAGATCATAAACGAACACCATAAAAGTATCTTCAAGCCCAAATTCCCGTAGATTTAAGCAGTGGTACAACTATCCGATGATATTAAGTCCCTCAATATGATAGGTTGCCTAAAAAATTTTTTTAGGTTCTCAGGTATAAACAGATATCTCAATGCCAGTTACTTTCACGGGATGGGATATAAAAAAAACGAAAACAAGTGAGTAGTTTTATTGCAAACACGTTCATATAGGTCTTTCTGCAAATTTACAACCATAAATTACAACCATTTTTAAATATTATGTCGAAGATTTTTTTAAGCAACCCACTTTTAATAGGATTTTTAATGTAAGTACTTTATTTATTATCTTAATATTTATAAATTACGTGTAAGGTTGTTTGTCCGCGACGGACTCCTACTTAACCTAACTACTTAACCGATTTCAATCAAATTTGCACACCGAGTGCAGTTTGATCCAACTTGAAATATAAAATAGCTTTCATCTCAATTTATGATAAAAAATACCATTCTATAAGTATACCATACCGTTTCATGAATAATGTTATTCATCCTATAAGTATGCCATCTATATCGCAGCTCGACGTAAGTAGGTTCATTACTTCTACTAAATAGGCAACGGCAACCATCACATAAACCGTGTGTTTTTTCACTGTCATAAAGAATATATCCCTTTGTCTTTATAACGTTTAATGCAAATATATAAAATTTCGTTTAAAAATCACGTAAAACATTTTAACTGAACAACGTCCTCATGTCTTACACGTAAGAGCACAATAATCGGCAATGAAAATTTCCGCCGGCCCGTGAAATTACAATTTTAATGTCGTCGATTCATGTCACATAAACTCTGTAATAATTTATGAATACTCCTTTATGTATGTAACCTCGACTTTAAAGGACCCTCTGTTATTATCACAATATGTTTGCAGTGAGTATTAACAATATAGAATAGGGTCTATCTACGTCTATTTTAGGATATTTCAAGTTTATTTATAAGATAGTCTTCTCGCTATTTTCACTCGTGATTTAATATTTAGCTTCCACTCGAAGCTTTGCTCACGAACCAATTTATATTTTTTTATGAATTGTAGCCTAAATGTTATTCAGATGTATATAATCTTTATTCCTGTAAAGTTTCATCTAAATCCGTTCTGTAGTTTGTGCTTAAATGAGCAATAAACTTCCTCCCAATCTCACAAACTTTGGCATTTATATTAGTAGGATATACGACTAAATAATATTCGAGTATTCACTTGCATTAATTACAATAACTGTAACCATCTTATTAATGATAGTGGACTAACGTATTGGTATAGTTCAATTGATAATAAAGTCTGTATCACGTTGTAATAAATACTGTAATACCAGGTTGAACCTCGGAGTACCTTACTCTTGTGTGTTTATAAGAGAGTGACAGTTGCCACCCATATTCCAAAATATTATTGAACTTTGGAGACAAAAATACTTTTTGGGATAAAAAAAACAAATACTTATTTTTGTGATCTGTACTTTATTTTTATTCTAAAAAATACTTTATTCGTCCTAAAAAAATGTGGCAATCCTAAGTGTAAATTTTCATGAGAACACAAAACTCTAAGAAGTGTTTTCTTAAATTAATAATTACAAGATTGTATATCATATCTGTATCATTTCGAAAAACTATGAATTAATTTAAATTCTTTAAAGGTAAAAATCAATGACCTGAGTTCAAATTTAGTTATAAAATCTTTAGTAAAAAAATTACTTCTCAATCTTATTTTTATTATTTTATTTTTAGCATAATCTTAATTAATTAAGATGAATATACCTAATGTCAACAAATTCTACAAAACTTAACTTTTATAAATATTTCGTCATAGTGCTTTGTATATCCAAATGCCACACGAACGGCTAGATGTGAAATTGTACGGATAATTGATTCAAACATATATAATGTTATTATATTGTTTAATGTACTAAATTTTTTGAATAAATATTTTTATTTTACCAAGTACTTTTTACTGTTAATGTAAGTCGCAAACACATTAGCGAGACGTGAAGCCAAGTCAAGTATGACGAAGCCCTATAAAACTTAGTTGATACTAAACCGATCCTAAGAGGTTTAGTGTAAAATATACCAATAAAGTCTTGAATATCTAATTGTAAAATAGGTGGAAAAAAACTTCAGCTTACTACATATTTAAATAACATGAAACATTAAAATTCGATATTGTATGAGCTAAGATATTCTTTCCATTAAGTATACTCATGACAGCTCATAAATAGGTCATCACCAACTGGTAAAGATCACTGGTAGTAGAGCCCTGAGCAGCAACTTGCTGTGGTAGGGTTTCACCATTACCAACAACAGTATCATGTTTTGGACTGGATGAAGGTAGCCGGTCGATTAGCATAATAGGTCTAAAACCCCGGTCGCAAGATAGTATTTACTTAACTTATATGGTGTCTGTATGCCACGGTTGTCTTACTATTAGAAGAGCCGTGTGCTTGTTTGTTTTATTATCACATAAAACAAGCGAACAAACACGCCATGTGCTTGCAAACCTTGTATTTTATCATATATCCTAAGTAATGCAATGTTTATCCCGTACCTATATTCATTTCACAAGTAACTATATGTACTAGTAACTAGGTGATAAAGATCTGACTCACTTCAATTAACTTTATTGTTTTACATTTTCCAAACACCATTTCATTAAAACGTTTGTTTTCCAATGTAAAAGGTAGAACAACGATAAATATTAAAATATTTTCAACCGCTATTTAGCAATGCATTATTGACATCTTAAGTGTATCTTAAGTATTAGTATAAGATGTTTTTTTACAAACAGAAAATCTGCCTAAACATATAGTAATTTTAGAGTAGTAAAATGCAATCTCGATTTATTAATATTTTTTTCGAAAGAATATAAACACATAAATTTTATTGACACCCTAGCATAAACAATAACCATTTTCAATGTCGTAATACATACAACATTGAAATTTCGGCATTATTAAGTATTACTCAAAAAAAACTATTCAGATTATTATAAAAGCAACATCAACATCGAGTTCATGACCTACCTTTCCCAAAAAAAGGCCCATCAAAATCTATTTATTATTGGCTGAGAAATCGCGAACAAACAAAAAAAAAACAGAGTCGACTTGATAACCTCTTTTTAAAGTTGGTTAAAAGTAATACAATATTTTTAAATATTTAACGTTATACTACACCATAAAATATTTCATCACATTATCTCAACTCTTACATTCTGTGACATAAAAATCATTTAGTAACAGACACATCACTATCTACAAAAACCAAAGCGTTAGATAAGCGTAGGACACAGATGTGCTATTATATCAGAAACGGATATGTTAAGTACAGCTTTTAATGTGAATGCAATTCAATATTATCAAGTTATTTATCAACGCCCTCGGTCTGCGCGTTTATAACCGCCCGCCCGACGTTCAGGTCCTACTTGGACGTCACTACGCTCATAACACACTCGAACTCCAAACGCAATGGACGTCCAACACTTAAATCAAACATTAATTGTGTCTAACCGCTATAAAATGCGTTTTATTGCTAATGCTTTTTATTTTCGTTTTTATTTCGCGTCCATAATGCAATTTTAACGCTACTCGAACTGTATTTTTAAGTTTTGTTTTCATTTGGTTTTGTGCGGAAAGTGAATCACAATGAAGTACACAATGGTAAGTTTTTTTAATTTTACTTAACGGGATTTCTTCAATCATAAATATGACTAATAAATATTCCATCGTTATCGAATACGCTGTAAAAGTATCAACATACGCAACTTTCATTTTATCGTACTTTTATGATAATTAATTGAAAGTAACTAAAAGATAATTAATTGAAAGTAAGTAAAAGTAATAAACTAATTATTAAACTTATAGCTAAAATAAAATGAATGCAGATTAATTTATAACACATATTTATCATCTGCCAACATACTACATACAATATAAATACCTATTTATGGAAAAACTATATATGTAGGCAATCTGGCAAAGCTATACTTTCGTAAGAATTATTTGAACTACTTAAACAGAGCCGCAGATACCAGAAGGTAAAATAAAGGTTTTAGAACGTACAGATATCTTTTTTTGAGTAGATGTTGCCAGCGCATTAATAATATAAATAGCTGGCATATTTTTTTTGATCTCCCCGGCTAACACTTGTAAATATCGGCATAAAAAGTAGCTTAAATCACTCTTCAGTTTCGGCTAATTCTACACACAAAAAATATAGGTAGGTTGCGACGTATAACAAACGAACACATAACTAATTTTACTTTCTCATTAATTATTTAAGAATGCATATATATAAAAAAAATATACCATAACATCACTCAGTTGGGACATAAAGGACAAACAAATACACTTTCGCATTAATAATTTTAGAACGGATGTAATTTCCTTTAAGTATTGAATAGATATAAAAATACACTGTCAATAGCATTGCTTACGAGACACGTAACATCACTCATACGTATTGTGAACCAATCAAAATCTATTACACTGTATTAGTCCATTTGTGGTGGCACAAGAGACGACTAATAAGACACCTCCGTTAGGGTTGCTGATAGCTCCATATATTCGACTAAAACAATATTTTACAACAATGTTTAGCCTAACCTCGTATATATTTAACACTATTTATTGCCTGTGGCTTCGCCCACGTTTTCACAAGTACTTGTTGTGCGATTGGGATTGTAAGTAACCTATATGTTAATCCAGACCACAATGTTTCAAATTTCACACAAATTCGAGCGTGAAAGAGTAACAAACATCCATACATACATACTCACAAACTTTCGCATTTATAATATTAATAGGATGCCTTGCGATACTTCCTTAGTAAGCAGGAAATGTCGAATGTACACTTTTCATACAAAATATCTATTTCGCAGACTTTTAACACCTTAGTATAGTCTCTACCGCCATTCAACTTCACGCTGTATATCTGTTTTGTCAAGCATTCATCTACCAGTATTTTCGCATGACCTAACCAACAGAGCATTTTTCTCATTTTTATACATAATAAATATTTAAAATAAGCAAATATTTAAAAATGTATAATTATCTGAGATAGTGGAACTAATTGCTGCAATATCTAATATATCTTAAATTGCTTTTTTATAAGCAATAATGTGCAGTAGTACCTACTGTTTAAATTATGCGCTTCGGCTATATTCATTAAGCTTCGGAAATCCGAATGTATTTTAAAAATATCTATATAGTAATAGTTGTAATTTCGCTTAAATTTAGATTAGGTCAGCCAATTTAAAATAAAAGTATAAAAAGAGTAAAAAGTGTAAAGCCAAAGCGCATAATTTAAATAGAAGTACTGTACACTACTTACCTTACCTTCTGTTGTAATATAATCCTTCTTTTATTTTTAGTCGTTCTTTTATAATATAATGTTTGGGACATAATATAGGCTGTAACTGTACCTACTTTTACAAATGAATTGAAATTGAAAAAATGAGAAAAATGAAATGGTTCACTTCAGGGAGGATTTGAATCCTTACCCTTTGTTTCTCACTGACGACGCTCTTAAGTTTAGTTTATAGTTTTTAGTTCACAACTTATACTCAAAAATACTGACACTGGCAACACTTCAATGACAGTTGTTGATGTAAAATTATATTATTATTATTACTTACAAATTCGCAGATCATTATAAAAATAAATATAGAATAGGTATGTTCAACTCCGTAAAAGACCTCTCCTAGCAAAACCTACAAAGACGTTGCAAAGATTTTTATAATGAGAGTAACATCGTTCATTAAAATTCAAACCAGATTTGAAATCTGTTCATGAAAGTGTTAGCCTTCTATGAAATACTAAATCAGGAAATCCGTCTGCTTGTTTGACTATATATACAAAAATATGCATTTGTACTTTGTACCAATATTCTTAATAAAACCCATAAGTCAACGCACAATACAAAAAGTATATTAGCATCGTGTGTTTAGGACAACCTCATTATGGGGGGCAGTTTTTATGATACGAAAGTGACGGCTACAGAAGGGGCGGTGCCGGATGAGACAAACTATCTTATCACTCGCCATTTTACCAGACTAAAGCTGTTTTATAGTCCGTATAAATCTGTTGTACTTTACTAATTTTTTTCTAAGATTTTGTACATGTGTAACTTAAATTTAATAGAAATGGTAAGGGTTTCAATTTCTAACCGACTTAAAAAAAGGTTTCCAATTCGACTATGTTTTTTGTGTTGTTACGTGATTACTCTGCCAAAAGCAAACCGATTTTGATGGTTCTTTCTTAAAAAGATAGCTACATTAAGACTACGAGTTGGTCCCATATAAATGTTATCAACATCCTACTACTAGATTTTTGCATTTAATCTTTTTTAAACTAAAAATATATTGATAATTAAATGATGTAGATACACAACAATTTATAAACTAAATAAAAAGATGAATAAAATATTTGTTTTAAAGACGTTACAGGCGTATCCTGTGACACTGTAAAATTTGAAACCTACATACATGTACATACATATTTTAACGCCAAGTCCCTTACGTGGTAGGGAGAGAGTATCAAGTGCCAAATATCACGAACCTTGCAGACTTGCAAAGTTGCTTTTATATTCATAATCTTTTTCATACAACGCCGGTTTCGGAGGTTCTTGACACCACCCTCGGATTAAAGCCTAACAATCTTATTATGGAATGTTAATCTATATCTCATTTGGTATCTGCATCCATACACAAATCTCTCTTTAAAATATACTTCCAAGTAACCTCTTACATGAATCGTTTATTTATAAACTAACTTGCGTCAGTGGCTTCATTTTTTTTTATGATATTGGAAGGCAAACAAGCAAACGGATTTTCTGATGTTAAGAAGTTCACGCCGCCTAGAGACACTAAAGGTGCGTTGCCAACCTGAGGCCGGGATGTTAGGCCTCGAGCAAAAGTAAGTTTACCTGCTACCGTACCCTCCAAACCGGAACATGTCATGACGTTATGGCTGCAGGAATAGGTAAGGTGGTGGTACCAATCCGGACGAGTCAGTGCTAAACTCTACCTCTCTCTCTCTTCATTCAAATATTTAAATTACAAAACTAACCCCTGCAACAACTAACCCAGTTGATGCACAAAAATTCAAACTTGAAATATTGGAGTCTCTGCTTCAAAATGACTTCACTATTTTAAGAAGCGTTAAAACGTGAATCCTGGTAAAACAAGCTTATATTATTAATGTGGATGGCCAACCATTTGCATAACTGGAGGTAGAGTTTTCCTATTTAAAGATGCAGATGCCAGTTTCTATAGCTTTCGTGGTTACGTAAAGCTAAACCAAGAAACTCTGGAATTTTGTTTTACAAACAACCGCCTTTGTGTAAGCTAGTCCTAGTCAAAGTACGTTAGTAACTAGTTTAGTCACGTTGCTAAGAATGTAAATCCATGACGTTATTCATCGCCGGTTAATACAAAACGTTTGTTTACTAAGTTCTAATTAACGTTTTGTTCTATATATAACTACTTTATTCGCTTCTATATTTGAACTTTGAAAAAGGTTGTATGATGTTCTAGTCTTCTTCTTCTTTTAATGAATGTTAATCGAATCCTCAGTCATCTTGGAACCGATTTTAAAAGTTTTTTTTTTATTTGGAAAACACACTTTGGAGGTGTTGTCATTGGCTCCAAACCAGCATCTGATGATGGAACCCCAGAGACACGCAGGGATAAGCTTAATTTGTGAGTACTTATTGAAATAGAATATTATTAATTTTGTGCAGTTTTATGCGATTAAATTTAAACACTTGATTTTTACTGAATCTTCCGTTTAAAAATATTTATAATAAACACATAGTTTAATGTTTAAAAAACGACTATGTGTGTATAATATTCAATGAAAAACCTATTAAATATTCTCAGCACAATGTGCAAGTCTACCAACTACCCTACCCTCCAGACCGGAACATGACCATGTAATTATAGCGGTAAGAATAGAAAAGACAATGAATAACTACCCAAGTAAATTCTTACTATATCTGTTCTAATAGAATCATAATTTCAATAAAATAAGGTGTTACAAATCTATTAATTTTAGTAACAAACTTGAATTATTGTTTCATTTTATATATATGTTTTTCTATTTCCAAATAACAAGTTGTAACAGTTTTCAACCTAATTGTTATAACAAAAATAATTTAACTGCCAAATTACCATTTGCAAGATTATATTATAATGTTGCCATAAATACAAAAGTACTTTCTACTCACATACCAAAGTACAATACGTAAAGGTAAAAAGACGTCTGCCTCAATTAAGATCATTCATCCTAAAAGCTAACTCAGTAATTATCTGTAGTGGTTCCCTCAAAACTCCATTTCCCATTAGGAAAGTTACCTCGAGTTGCGCATCGCATATCACTGAGGCCATATTACAAAGTCATTCGATATTAGTCAGCACAGAAAAACCAACAAAGAAAATGTGTAAGTAAATGAATACAGTTTCCTCTATTTATAAGTTAAAGACGTGGATCAAATAGGACAAAAAATACTATATTTACTTTTCTAACAGGTCGTTACTTCAATGAAAACATCTTAAAATAAATATTTTTTCACAGCGAAATACTTTAACATTACAAACTTTAACTTGCAATGCATATTACCATGTTATAATATGACAACAATGAAGTATATTTTAACCAATTGAGCTGATTTTTCTCAGTATTACACGTTAGCTTGGATAACAATAAAAGATTAGCTATTTCTCGTTGCAATGTTGGCAGCAAATGAAATGGCTTACTATTTTTTTTCTTTAGTTTTTGGAATTGGCGTTAGCATTTGGCGTTAGTCAAGTCATAATAAGCATCAAAGTTCAAAATTATAGAAAGTCATGTCCGGCTCAATAAGTGATATTTATTGGGGACTAGGAAATAGACAGTACACAAAGTATTGTGTGGAGCTGGATGTATTTGGGAGTTTTAGCTTCCGGTAGGTCCAATTTATTCTTAGCGCACTATTTTGTCTGTTTTGTTACGCCATAATACGTATACACTTTTTTTGGCGGAAAATTGCAAATTAAATAATTTTATTTAGATTTAAGTACACAAAGTTCTTCATGATTATTTCATTTGCGCACTTTTAACAAAATGGCACCAAAATTGAATAATCAACATTGAAAAAACTACGATCATCTTTTCTATCAATGACGCCAAAACTCTTTACTGGCATTAACTCAAAAAGTAAAGTGACGTTAGTCCAATTAAGGGGGTGTAATCTGTGCAATTAATCCAATATGGCTGATTTCTTGTTTGTAATTAATAAATATGCAGGTTCGTTTAGAATCAGGAATCTTCAACAAATTGAGCTGTTTTTTGTACACATAATATTTCAGTAATAATGCAACGTTGTGGTATAACTAGGTAATTGAATTAATAACGGAGGTGGAAAGTGATCATAGGAACTCCTATAATACATAACTTCATCTTCTCGAGCTTGTGCTTATTAGATACGTCTAAGTGAGTAACTACTTCTCAAGCCTAATACTAGGAATAGTCCTTACAAATAAAAGCTTATCACAAAAATATTTTTTTGTTAAAAACTTGTTTTGTTAAATTTTCTCGTAAACAAATTACATTAAGCAGGGTTAATAAATAACCCACTTTACATAATCTTATCGTTATTGTGACTGTCATTTTAATAAAGAATAACTATCAAAGTGACATTAAGTAACAGACAAACGAATTTAGACCATAGAGCGATAGTTTAGATTTAATTTTCAGATTACATAAGGTTATTCAAAATACAAGTTGAAGTAATGACTAAGCGATTTCCAATCTAATCAGGATCCTTTCACATCACATGTCGTCACAAATATCGAGTTATAATGGGACCATTTTTCATGCATTTTCAACAAATCGCTGTCCCATTCATCATGTCCCAAGCTGTCAACAATCGTTCTAAACATCATGCAATTCTTGTTTACATTGAAAATAAAATGCTTCAATTTTAATCGATTTATTATTGTTATGAAATAATTTATAAGTTATAGGTTTGTAAATGGGTTCTTACCATTTATGTCGAAAGATTAATTTCGTATCCAGATTTTTTAATAATGACAAATTTGTTTGCGTGAGTATATACGTAGCAGATTAAACCAATATCCTGGATTCATTTACGATAAATAAATATTAATATCCCTGGACAAATTACATATCTAATTTGTATTTTGTATTTGTATGCATTGCATCTAACCCCAAAAAAGGCAATGCGTATGCTTGCATATTTAGGAAAAGTATAATAATCCTAGTCCTAAATATCCTAGGTATATACATTTAATACATATGTACATTTACTAGCCAATAGTGAATGTTAGTATTGATTTATAAAAGTAAAAGTATCTTCACGCCCATATCAACGAAGGCACTAAGTGTAGGTAGTAGTATTGATTAATGTTAGAATTATATTTTCATACATTTCCTTATTAAGGTCAAGATTCTATAAATTCTCTTGAAAATGAATACAATTTCAAGTTTTCACAGATTTCCTATAAAATACTCGTATATATTTAAGTATAAGTTTTATCCCTATTATAAAGAAGGTGAGTGAGAGAGCTCTAGTAGGGAATATGATCCTGGCACAAATTGATTGAGAGCGACATTTGATATAAAATTGTGTTGTGATTGATGCGACTTCGCCTCCGACGCGGCTCACTAAGTGCTCTGTCGTGGTGTCGCTTATAGTATACTATTGTACATATCATATACATAGCACTAAGTGACGTACGTGTAACGCGTTTGTAATAGACACATTATTGTGTCTCGTTTTGAAAAAGCTTTTAGGAAAGTTCTGTAATAAAATCGTATTCGTTAGCTTATTAAATCATTATTTTATGGTATTGTGGTTAATGCTTTACACATAGCTTTCGATGTATTTCTTCTTTACATATGAAATTTCAGAAAGTTGTTCTCTTGATCTGAATATTTTTATGAGCAAAAATAAAAAATATATATTCACGCCTTTATCCCCGAGACAGGCAAATGTACAACCAAGGCACCCACGACAAGTGAAGATACTAAGTCTCACAATGTAATAGGTCTCAATCCTAACGCCGACTTGGCACATTCTAATCCCAGGCAACTTTATTTTTATAAGAATATTAAAAAATCCATTTTCTTCTTGGTGTCCAACACCGTACCGCTAGATACAAGTAATTCTGGTGATGGGTTTATATAGTTATAAAACTTTTGAAATGAAATGCTGCAACTTATCAAGAGAGTCATCATTTCAGCCACAGGTTGGAAACGCACTATTAACATCTTTAGGTATAGAGACGTGATGTTAGTTTTACGATGACTTTGCGAATTGTCGTAAAACTACCAACTGGTCCTAACGACAAACAAGCAAAAGTTGTTTATTTCTTTAAAGGAGCTAATAACCAGCACGAGTAAAATTTCGGGATAAAAATGTGAAAAAATGCTACCTATAAATAACGAAAATTACTCACAAATATCTTATCTTACCTTAATGTTCTTAAAAATAATATATACATCTCAAAATACACATGCATACATACATAGAATAAAACTTGGAGTGTCTATTTGTAATATTAAAGCCACACCTTTTTTTTCTACATGCGTACGAATGTACAAACGGCACATATAAAAATAACAATTTTTACTATTTTTGTCTGTTTATTTCGAGTAACACCTGAAACGGCTGGACCGATATTGACGGGACTTTCACTGTTGTAATAAGCTACTTGCAGCACATTAGCTACCTTTTAAAAAAAATCGACACGGAAACAATGAGTAGATGACATAAATAAAAACATTGTTTATTCCACTAATAGTTCTCAAAATTCTAAATAGGACAACTTCCTTATTTTTCAATTATGAGAACTATTACTTGTAGTATTACTACTCGTAGTATTGTTTTTTACTATTAGCTTTAGGGCTTATTAAAGCTGTATTATCATTATAACAAATCCTTTTTTTAAATAACTGTTAAAAATTTTTGAATATAATTTCATATCATTATTTTTTAATTACAGTCTGTTATTTAAGAATAATGTGAAGATACTAAGGGTAATTAACTGCGAATACCAGCGTAAAAGTGACAACAAGTCTTCAAATTTAACTTAATTTTGTAGCCAAGTTTTTAGGTCACTTTATTGCAAAGCTGTGAACAAATTACAGTACTATTACGTTTTATGACTTTAATAATGCGTTGAAACTCTGTAACGGCACTTATGTATAATTTGCTTGTTTTTGTTATGTCGTTTTTGTTGCATATCAACACAAAATTCGTGTGTATTTGTAGTTGGAAATAGGTAATACTTATTCCTAGTAACAACGTTATTGTGCTTTGTCGTATTCCAGTTTGAAATACAGTCATATGAATAAAAATAACTGCGTAAATAAAAACCGACTTCAAAACCAAAAACCTAAAAAATAACAAAGATTAAGTAATAAAAATATAATATCCATTACTTATGTGTACTATTTACTAACAGGTTTGAAGTCGATGCCAAAACTTAAACTAATAATTATAACTAACTATTAAATTGGATTGGAATATTAAATCTTTCTTATTTTTTATTTTTTGGTTTTGAAGTCGATTTTTATTAACGTATTTATTTTCATTTATTAGTTCTTAGTTTATTGTTGATATGATTAAAATTAATCAAAATAAACACCGGGTTAGGTAAAATTAGGTAAATAAAGCTCATAAAATAAAAACGAATGGGCCTACCTAAATCAAATTGTAATGGGACCAATTCGAAACTATTCCGCATCAAACAAAAAAAGAATTACCAAAATCGGTTCCGAAACCGCGGAGAAATCGGTGTACATACATAAAAAAATATACCGGCCGAATTGAGAACTTCCTCGTGCTTTGAACACGGAAAAAGGGGAGGTTCTTAATAAGATTGTATTTTTCATATACGTAATAGTAGTAATGGTAGTAATATAGGTTATATATACTTAGCAGAAAATAAAGATTCATTGTTCAAGTTAATACTGCAAGTGTCGATTATTATTTCATTGGTGTCCACTATTTCGTGTATTTTCCGTATAATACGAAAATATATAAAACTTGTTTCAGCCTTCCAAAGAAATACTATCAATGTCACTAGATGTTCGCAAATCCGTTATAAATACATATGACAGAAAGGCCTTACTGCGGATCCATCCATCATACTCGAGATTCATAACATTCGTCTCTCTGCAAATGTTCCGTAGACGGCTATAACAGATGCGTTTGCTATCATACTACTGTGACACGTATTTAAGTAGGTTTTATTAGATTTACATAGAATATGAATCAAATTAAGATGCTATGTATTATGCTTTCGATTATGTTTATTATGTAAAAAAAAAAAACAAAATTAAAAGTGGAACTGAATTAAATATGAGGTGTGATTACGCATTTTTTATGATATTGGAGGGCAATTAATCTTAAAGATTTCCTGATGGTAAGAAATTCACGCCGCCTAGAGACAACAAAGGTGGTAATGGTGCGATGCCAACCTGAGGCCGGGGTGTTAGGCCTCGTGCAAAAATAAGTTCGCCGTCTACCCTACCCTCCGAACCGGAACACGTCAACGGCAAGCATTGACGGCAGAAACTGATAAGGCGGTGATACCAATCCGGGAGAGTAAAGACAGATATAAGACATTGACATTCTATTAGAAAATAGAGCTTTTAATTAAAAAAGTTATTGTCATAAAAAAATAGGAATTTCCAAGGGCTAGAAAAACTCTGTAACTTATATACTCGTACTAACAACTTTTTTACCTTGGACGGTAGAACCTGACTCTAAATATACCATAATTAGTCCGAACCAGAATTCATTATCCGAGATAGCATTAAAGGTGTGTGTATGGTGTAGTGTATTACCAACCTGAAGCGGGGATGATAAACCCTTTGCATAAGTCTAGATTCCATGCCTTTGAAATTAGAACACTTGAGTGTCAAACACTAACATAGTCGAGGCCAAAGTAGGTAAAATTCTTTAAAAGTCTTTGTAAATTATTTGTTACGCAAGAAGGAATATTAATATCTATTTGATCTGAATTTTATTGTACGAATTCAAATCACTCCATCTCAACGTCCTACTCAATATGACGAAATTCCAAAGCAAAATCGTTCCTAATATTTTTTCTAGTACAAATGTTGATCGCAAATAACTCATATTCGTCACAGGCGATATGGCTCTCCGTAAACTCGCCTTTTAAAAGCCACACCCTGAGGGTGAACGATGACGTTATTCCTTCGCAATCTATCGTCGTTCAGTGTAATATTGTATCGGGGAAAAACTGATATCTCTTTAGGTAAAAACTTTATGTTTCCATAAAAGAATGATTAGATTTTGAAAGAAATTTTATAAATTTTCCATAAAAGTGAATGTCTTAAAGCATATGGGTGAAAATCTATCAGGCAATAACAGTATAAATGCAGTGAAACTGCAAAATTAGACATAAAATTCCCTCGACTTCCAGATTATATCATAGAGATATCACTGAAGTTATAACGAATATCAAAAAAAGGGTGATGTCGACATGTTTTCAGTCTTTCTGTGTGTGTGTGTGTGTGTGTGTGTGTGTGTGTGTGTCTGTGTGTATGTGTGTCTAGGTTTAGTTGTCTGATTGTTCTACATAACTTTTCTAGGCGGCGTGAATTTCTTACCATTAGGAAATCCGTCTGCTTGTTTGCCTTCCATTATCATAAAAAAAACTTTCCCATTGCATTAATTCTTATAATAACCTCTTTGCACCCTGCAATTAAATGTCTTTGCTAAATATAACATCGTAATGATACTGAAATCAAAAACTGTTAATAGCCCAATAGACGATAAAACTAAGAGCGAAATCCGCTAGAAATTAATCCATCTACTTATTTAAAAGTGATGCTGCCACAGTGCCACAGACACATACACCACACAAGCGTCAACATTTTTCCATCGGCCTCGTAAATTGGAAAAAAAAATATTTTAACTGTAAAAAATATATTTTAGGAAAACTGAAATTGGAGTGCATTACGGAAATATTTTTTTTCAATTCTTGTCTGTCTTTGAAGTTATGAGTCAAATTTAAAATCTAAACTACGTTTTATCGAAATCGGTTTAGTAGGAGCGAGGACATTTTTTTAGGTATAGTCGTGTATTTTAATAATTTTCTTGTTAACCAAGAAAAATAATATTAAGAAATACTATGGTAGAGAAAGATTGAGAAAGCGTATCCAAAATGTTTGATGGTAACGGGTACTAATGACATAAAATACACGCTACTCAATATGTTAGATACTAAATATGTGAATGTACTGTTTCTAAGAACTAACTGGTATAACAAAAAGTTATACCAGTTCAAGCTTGTCATAGAAACAACACCAACTAACATAAATCAAAATTTCGTTTTACTTAATTAAGGCTGTAGAGCTTGCCTGACTGTTAAAAATATGGAAAAAGTTTAAAAAACATGTACTGAACAGTCATAAGCAGTTAAGAACACATTATTAAATTAAAACATTCTAATATTAAGAAAAATCCAGATTGACTTATGTGTTTGATGATACCTATTTAGCGCTTCAAAACACCTGACTTTGAATTCAAACCTAGAGCCCTACTGTTATATACTAGGACTGACCATCTACCAACATAACAGAACATAAACCTTATATTATTATATATGTTCTTGGTAATATAAACATGTTTGTTTTGTTTGGGATAAGCAAACATTCTAGAGCAAATGCTTTAAGGGTAAACAGATAAATCAATAAATTGATGCAAATAGTGATGTATGTAACATTACAGATGAAATTTATAATACCTGTATGATATAAATAATAATAAATATCCCTGGACGAGTGACACAAATTGAATCTAAGTAAATTATATGATTGTGTTATGAGTGTTATTCACCTATTCTTATGCATAGAAATACTTAAATATATACCAGAATAATAATTTGTAATGTAGGCATCTAAATGTTCATCACACAAATGCCAGTCTCCGTCGGGTATAACCGAACCCGAGCCCCACGATAAAGTTGTCCAACGAGGCGGTCAAGTAACTGTCAAAAAATAATTTCAATAAAGATAACAAGTAAACCGTTTTTAAATATACTAGTTTTTTGTGATAAAACAGCAAACACACGGTTCTCCTGATGGTAAAATACCAATTGTGGCCTTTACTACGAATTGTTATCCTAATGTCTGGGATGCTAGACTAAATTCGTTTTAGTACTTTTCATTAATATTGAATATGTATTTTGTAATTAGTTTTTTTTATTTAATTTATAATTTCTTAATACCTGTTTAATAAAACTGATTAGGTATTAAATAAAAAAAAATTATAAGCAAATTAATTCACATCCTATACATAGAAATACTTAAACAGATACCAGCATAAATTTAATAAATACGCAGACCTGGAAATACAGACTATCTATGTTCAACACATAAATTGCACCCGCCAGGAATCGAAACCTGAGGCTAGCGGTTGGTCGGTGGAATTAAGCGTGTCCGCTAACCCTTTGGTCCACGGTCAAACTGAAAATAATATTTATTAAATAAAAAAACCTAATTACAATATTTATTAAATGAAAAAAGTTGTGACACGAACATAATTATCGATGGAGTTATGTTGTGAATTCTGGTACAATCCCATTTCATTATGCAGAAGTGTAGCGAACGCCCGGGCCAAACTTAGATTGAAGGCGGCGACGCCAGCGCGTGCTTAAACTCCGTCTCTGTTCACTTCGACGAAGATTTATAGCAACTTTGCGCTGCATATAGAACACCCTTATATATATTAGTTACTTAGTTACAAGAACTTTAATTAAAACAAAACATTTATATAACTTTTCTAGTTAAGAAGTCGACACAGTTAACGTTCTTTCTCTTCAGTTTAATACAAAAATTTCTACGTTTATTATAAATAGAATAACGCAGGAATACTGTTAAATCGTCTTAAATTTAAATGAAAAGAGCAATTTCAATAAAAATTCAAAAGTAAACAATTAAAAGTGTATTATTAAGTATAATTCATAGAGCGCTGATTCAAAAACTCTTCCCAATAAAAGGGGAAACAAAATTAGGCAATTGCGTATAAAGTTACGTTTGTGTTTTAAGCAAAAAGAAACAAATATAAACATCGAATTACGAAACCTCGCGTTTTTCATCAGTTGAAAATCTAAAACTTCAAAAATTTTAGCGTTTAGTAATCTATACTATTTTTTAGTTGACATTGGTAGCCTTTCGTCAAAATTAATAAAATAATTAAAAATAAATTACACATGATAGTGCAAGTGAAGTCGCAAGAAACTGTTATTTTTAACTTTTTTGTTATTTTATTTACGTTTCTCAAGTTTTGTTGTACGTACATTACCAAAAATAAGAGAAAAAACATAAAAAACAATACGGAGAAGTAGAAGTAAGAGAATATAAAGTATTCAATGTTTTATTTTATGAAAAAATGCAATATGACACTAAATAAAATGTTTCAATAGCCTCCGACAAAACCTACACAGTATAACAAATAGCTATCTTAACAAAATGCATTTTTAAACAAAAAATCCTCAACGAAATCGATCGCTCCGTTTAAGTCATGACACACACAGACATGTCAAACTTATAACACCCCACTTTTCTAGTCGGGTTTTAAAAATGTTTTTACATTACTGTTGATTATTATTACTTATCGCTCTTTGTTACAAAAACAGGAAAAATATCCATTATTTTAATTTATTTTATCGTGTGAAGCCTTATCGCGTCGGAAGCCGTGGGTGGCTTCCTCAGGCGCGTGCGCATGTCGCAGATATACAACACTGACCGCACGATATCATGTGTCATGTCATTTGATATGCCACTATAGGTAATCCAGAGTAAACCCTTACCCAGAAATCGATACACACGACGTAAACGTTGTTATAGCCAAGTATGTGTGTTAAACAAATATTAATTTACGAGTAGTAACTGTTTTTACTAGATTTATGAATTTTCATCCCGCATTATGATTTTTTCGGGGTTGGTTTTAGAAAAAAATAGCCTGTGTGTGAACTTAGGTGTATATCTATCTATGTAAATATTAAATACCATTAGAAACTGTCCAGTGTTTACCGTAAAAGAGTAACAGACAGACTATTAGACATACCGAGAGATTTTCGAATTTATAATATTTAAATGAAATTATTAGTTATGTTGATACCGTCATAACCATAAGTCACTAGTGTGTCGGATATGATATTTATTGAAATTACTTAAACAAGAGGGTAATGATCTTGTTCGATACTTCGCAATCCACCACTAACGTTATTAGTTTGCATAGGCGACATGTACTGTTTTGTTTGCCTACATAATATTACATTAAAAACATTGCGACATATCGTTAGGCCACAAAAGACATCTGACAGAATCGAATAAAAGTCTAAGAGACTAGTGATAAATAATGATATAGTAATATTTCGAAAAATATGAGTGTTACAAGTTTGACATGTCTGTGTGTGGTCTTTGGCGTCATAATTTTTTAACGGCTTGACCGAATACGATGCGGATTTTTCCATTTGAAAGCTGACGTGATCGTGATGGTTGTTAGCTACAATACACGTAGCTTAGAACTAGTCGGGGGGTTTTATAAATGTTATTATATTGGAAGTAAGCAAACGGATTGTGAATGGTAAGAAATACTCATTAGACATTAGACGATTTTAGGGGCGCGACGCCGCAACGCCGTAATGTGTTTAGGGCTTATGTGTACCTACTACGGACTACCAGCGGGTACTGTAGCAAGTGTACTGTAGTAACTGGAACATGGCATCTACCCCGAGGGTATAAAGTTTATATAAAAAGAAGTATCTTCACGCCCATATCCCTGAAGAGGTAGGCAGAGAAACAACCTGGACACTCACGACTAGCCGAAGACACTAAGGCCTACAATATAATAAGTGGCAAACCTATCGCCTACCTGGCACATATCCAATCCCGAGCACCATTTTTTTTAGCAAATTTTCTTTTTGTTGCCCGACCCGGGAATTGAACCCGGGAACACATGAAGTCAAGTCCAACTCCAGGACTGCTAGACCACAGAGGCAATTTGTTTGTAAAATACAGTTAAAAAAATGAACAGTTAAATACAAACGAAGCCCGACGATTATTCTAATTATTACTCTCTATTCGGATTCCCAAATAACAAGAATATTCACACCCTCGCTTCTGCGCGCAGTAATTTGAAGCCCTCAAAATTCAAATAAAGTTTTAGGTTTACAAGCAGTGGTTACTAAATAACTAAACAGTTAATTAATTTGCAATCAATCTAAGTCGCTGCAAAAGTTAATCGTGCGTTCCCTTACGTAGGTATTGTTTTAGAACTAAAAGACATTACTGTAATTTTTACAGCTAAACTTTAGCGGAATACGGCAATTGTTAGTCTTAATTAATTTGGATTAGGTATTTTTCAACAAACAGAAGAATTTCCTGGTATCAAGATTTTTTTTCTAGTATTTGGTAATGGTAAGTTGCCAATATGAAGGTGGGTTGTGAAACCACTTGCGTGAGTAAAGGTTTTAGAGGAATCCTTTCATTAAGAACGCAACTCGATAGTGGCGATTACTAATATACTTTAAAATATACTAGCCGTCCCGATGAACTTTGTATCGCTTGACATTAAGAGCTACTAATAGTTGGTATAACCTCTGTGTGTTTTTATTGCCTCTGTGGTCTAACGGTCTAACGGACTTAACTTCTTGAGGTCCCGGATTCGATCCCCGGGTCGGGCAACAAAAAAATTTAGAAAATGCATATTTTCAATTTTCTAATAAAATTAACGTTGCCCGGGATTGGATATGTGCCCGGTTGGCGATAAGCTTGCCACCTATCACATTGTGGGACCTAGTGTCTTCGGCTAGTGATGAGTGTTCTGGTCATACCTCTGCCTACATACTTTTTAACTTTAAACCACTGTTTTCCCACGTACCCTGACATTTTCCCGGTTTTACTTTCCTTAAGAACCTTCTCCTGACAATAACTAAATCAACGAAAAAAGTATAATCAAAACTGATCCATCCGTTCTTGCGTGATGCGATGACCTCATAAAATGAGGATTCATTTTTATTAATGTAGATTATCCATCAATCAATTGATCAAAACAAAACATAAAAGTATATTTTAATATTACAAACGGGGTCTCCGTTTGTAATATTAAAATATACTTTTTACTTAATGCTTAAAGATGTATAAACGGTTCATATACTAAAATAACAAAATATAACAAATACGATCCATTCGGAATGATATTGTCGAGATTGGCAGTTATAGTCTAGTCGAGAAGTGAGTTTTCCGCGAAAAATCGATCCGATTCTCTTAAAAATATGGCGATTGGTGCATTGGATTAAGAATTTAATTCTGAGAAAGAGGATTTTTTTAATTTATCTGACGTTAAAAATTGCATTTGTTATAAACAAAAAACGAAGAGAGAAAAAGGTAGTCTCCATTTTATAACTTCAAAAATATTAAAAATATCTGAAATTTGAAAAAAGATCCTAAAAGAGGAGAAAATTTCAGTATAATAAGTTTCGACTCCCGGAGTTGTAGCTCCATTATTTATAATATTAATTTAACGTTGAAAATTGGGCTCCGCGCGGCCGTTTCGGTGCCTAGACGTTGCCGCTAAGCAAAGGATGCAACACAAAATATTTTTTTTATATCATTCAATATTAATTTAAAAATCTTAATTAATTATAGTGTCATCTAGACACTTGTAGGATTATAGCCCCGCCAAAAAAAATTTTAGCTTGATTTTTGTTTAAGTTATTCAATTGTTAATTAACTAATTTTTGGTAGACTTGAGTTTTTATAAAATCTCTTATAAAAGTTTAAAAAATGTTTTTTTTTAAGCTTAGCTTAAAAATTTTTAACATTAATTGTTTAAAAAATTTTTATAAATAAATGGACAAATTTCATATTTTTGAAAAAAAATTTTTTTGTCATTATGTTGTCTTAGTAAAATAATGATTGTTTTTTTTTAAAAAAATTTTCTTAAAAAAAATTTTTAACTGTTTATAATTGATTTTTTCATTTATCCACCATTTAAATTATTTATTAAGAAATCATTTTTTTTTCTAAAAATCATCATTTACAAATATCTGATAAAATAATTGACTGCTTTAACTTTGATGAGGTCAAGTATTATAAAATTTAATAAAAAATAGAGAAAAATTTTTTTTACAACTTTGATGCACATGGCTGATTTTGTAATTTTTTAAAGCAACGAAAAAAAAAAACGAAAATTGAGATTTGTAAATGATGATTTTTAGAAAAAAAATAATTTCTTAATAAATAATTTAAATGGTGGATAAATGAAAAAATCAATTATAAACAATTAAAAACATTTTTTAAGAAAATTTTTTTTAAAAAAAATCATTATTTTACTAAGACAACATAATGACAAAAAAAATTTTTCAAAAATTTTAAATTTGTCCATTTGTTTATAAAAAATTTTTAAACAATTAATGTTAAAAATTTTTAAGCTAAGCTACTAGACGCAATATATCAATACAAAAACAACCAAAATTAAAAATTTAGGAAAAAAAATTTTTTTATAACATTAGCCGGATATTTCAATTTTTGATAACTTGGAAAAATCATTATAAACAAATGAAAAAACTTTTATAAACTTTTAC
>NJDC01003330.1:305624-319822 GCA_002245475.1 Calephelis virginiensis
GATTTTTTTTCTAGTATTTGGTAATGGTAAGTTGCCAATATGACACCTTCATAAATTTGTCCATTTGTTTATAAAAAATTTTTAAACAATTAATGTTAAAAAATTTTAAGCTAAGCTTAAAAAAACATTTTTTAAACTTTTATAAGAGATTTTATAAAAACTCAAGTCTACCAAAAATTAGTTAATTAACAATTGAATAACTTAAACAAAAATCAAGCTAAAATTTTTTTTTGGCGGGGCTATAATCCTTGAAGGTGTCTAGATGACACTATAATTAATTCAGATTTTTAAATTAATATTGAATGATATAAAAAAATATTTTGTGTTGCATCCTTTGCTTAGCGGCAACGTCTAGGCACCGAAACGGCCGCGCGGAGCCCAATTTTCAACGTTAAATTAATATTATAAATAATGGAGCTACAACTCCGGGAGTCGAGACTTATTTTATTGAAATTTTCTCCTCTTTTAGGATATTTTTTCAAATTTTAGATATTTTTAATAGTTTTGAAGTTATAACTACAAAATGGAGACTACCTTTTTCTCTCTTCGTTTTTTGTTTATAACAAATGCAATTTTTTAACGTCAGATAAATTAAAAAATTCCTCTTTCTCCGAATTAAATTCTTAATCCAATGCACCAATCGCCATATTTTTAAGAGAATCGGATCGATTTTTCGCGGAAAACTCACTTCTCGACTAGACTATTATGTGATATAATAAAGAATAACTTAAACTACTTTTATTTAAGATTTTTGAGATGACAACGTGTTATAATTCGCTAGAGCCGGCTGGACGCGCCAAAAAACATGACTCATGCGGCGTTACCTCGCTCTGAGGCGTTCCATTTAAGGCTTGATGTGCAAGTGAGAGTGCGGATCGAAGGACAAAGAGGCACAATCTGCCTCCGTTCTTATGACGTTGTCACGTTCAATTATCGTCAGTAAACCGACTTTACAGACAACCCCTTTTTTATTCAATTTCAATCAGACGAAGCCGCGGGCATAGCTAGTATATGATATATCGTGATTCTAAAATAGCAGAAGTAAAACGTCGAATCGATTTACAAGCGATGCTTTACATCGGTCTATTTTTAACGCTCCATCGACCAAACGCCTCTCTTAAAGATTTATTCAACGATTCGTATCGAAATCTAAAACTAATATGTCTTTACATATACAGGATTTCATAAATTCGTAAGAGAACTTTTCTTTATCTTATAATATAATGTGAAGTAGGATTTATTGCTAACTTGAAAACTGTAGGGCCGAATTAAATGATGTTTTGTTTTATTATTCTGTCTCCGCCAGGACACAAGTTTACCGGGACATTACCGGATAAGTAATTACAAAAGATTTTCCAAAACTGCATATCAAATTGTACGTTTCGTGTTTTCCATATTTTTCATATCCATCTGAAAAAGCAAAATCAACACTACCTACTACTTCGGGGATATGGGCGTAAAGAAACATTTTTACCATAACTCAAATGTTATTGCGTGTATTTCACAAATGAAATATACAAGCAATATTAGGCTTAGTCTAAAATGTTGCGGCATTTAAAGTCCCACTTAGTTGGCTTAATATTTAAAATAATTATATAGAGTTTATGAATTCTTCAAAGTCCATAATCATTAATTTTAATTTGCGTTGCAATATACACTTAATATCTAATAAACGAATTAATTGGAACTACATATAGTTGCACATAGAGTAAAAAAACAGATCATTACTAACAAGGCCACTGTTGATCGAGTGCTGTGCAGCAACTTGCCCTGGTATGGTTTCACCGCTTTACCTATTCCTGCCGCCATAATAACTCATGTTCTGGTCTGAAGGGTAGTGTAGCCGGTCACAGGACTGTGACGCACCTGTACCATCTATGGTGTCTATAGGCCACGGTTATCTCTTACCATCAGGACGCCGTGTGATTGTTCGCTGACCTAAAATAAAAAACTATCATGTCAACTTAAACCGTGGAGTACTTTAGTCTATGTTTATTAATAGTTTTTTTTTATGATATTGGAAGGCAAACAAGCAGACGGATTTCCTGATGGTAAGAAATTCACACCGCCTAGAGACACCAAAGGTGGTAATGGTGTATTGCCAACTTGAAGCCGGGATGTTTTGCCTCGAGCAAAAGTAAATTTACCGGCTACCTTACCCTCCAAACCGGAACACGTCATGACGTTATGGCAGCAGGAATAGGTAAGGCGGTGGTACCAATCCGGGTGAGTCGCTGCGAAACTCGACCACCTAATCAGATGTCACGCTGTTTAGTGACGGTAAGCCTATACTCGCCTTTTACGAGCTGCCTGGCAGGAAGGCAGATGGTATATTCTGCAAGCCCGGACCAACACGGGGACCAGTACGGTTAAAGTTCCAGTTAGTTGGCTTAATACTTAATAATAATTGTATTAAGTTAGATCATGGCTTCTCTAAGTTCCACAATCATTAATTATAGGCATTGCGGACTCGAAACTTAAATTAAGTTTACTACAAGCATTGGAGTGTTTTATTGTTCAATTTAAAGGGTGATTTTGTTACTCAGTAATAAACTGTACCGCTCGGATTTTCTCATCCAGAAGTAAAATTCTGGAATAAATATGTTCAGTTTAGAGACGTTTTAAAAATATATGTACCTACTTTGTGATTAAATTCAATTATTAGTGTATGTTTATGTTTCTGATATTAAAATATTGTGTAGTATTCACAAGTTTTTATTTAACTGGCAACGTATGTTTGCGTAGATGGTATTTTGCAAATCAATTTTAAAGCAGCTATCCTCAATCAATTGAGCTGTTTTCGGTATAAACACTTATGTTAATTGTTATGCTGTAGTGATGCTGTAATAGCGATAGGGGCGGAAGGAATCCCTAAATTTCCTATAATGAAAATAATTATATTTGAATCATCTTCATATTATTTATCAAGTATAATATAGAGTAGCTTAGAATAGCCCTTACAAATAAGAGCTGGTCAGAAAAATAAATTTTTAAAAGACTTTTTATTTTCACAACTGCTCTAACACTGTTGAATTTATTTTTATATTAGTTATTTTAATATTGGATTCCTCATCGAGCGACAAACACCATACTAATTCACTTGTGAAAGAATAAAATGGATTATTTACAATTTAAGCCCAAAGATTTTTAAAGAAAACTTCCAAAAAAGCAATGATACTCGTACTATTTATGGACTTGTTATACATTTTTTTATACATTTAAATTATGATTTTATTAACTTAAATGTCAAAAGATGACTGACAATGTATTTTTGACTGGCTCATGTCCTGTCCCCTAGATGAGTATATCCTGCTTCTTAAGTAACTTCTGCTTTGTTATTAGAAAATATTTGGTATACTTCTAGAAGAAATCAATAAGGAAGACAGAAAGCTGTAAAAGAAGAAAGAAGATCTCGATCCCGGTGACTCACTCAACCTGGGTGTGATGTGTGCACACGCTGCTCGGCCCATCACAACCTCCTTGAGTGAGCGACCGTGGTTGGGAAGTCATCATCACAAGAAATGTTCATCAATATGTAATATCCGTCAAAGATTTCTTACATTTTTTGAATTTATAAGCTTATATAACTGGTCTGTGGTCTAGCGGACCAGGTATTGCACTTAACTTCGTGAGGTCCCGGGTTCGATTCCTGGGTCGGGAAACAAAAAGAAAATGTGTTTTTTTCGATTTTCTAATAAAATAAATATTGCTTGGGATTGGATATGTGTCTGGTTGGCGATAGGCTTGCAACCTTCACATTGTGGGACTTATTGTCTTCGGCTAGTCGTAAGTGCCATCTATTTGGGGATATTGAAGTAAAGATACATTATGTAACTGACACAAGCGGTGTATTTTTTTCTCTGTCAACATTGGAAATAGTGTTGTCGAAACTATCAAAGAAACTAAAGAGGAAGAAGTCCCTTGCAACCCGTGAGTTAAATTGCATAGGTTGCTCTGACATTTTATTTATTCCCGTAAATTTCACCAAATTAATATTTCATTTTGTAAACAGCGACATATCATTTTTAATCAATTGGTAAATATGATTTTAAACTCTTATTTGTGAAAACATGTATAGATTTAAATTTATAGATTTTTTTTAAATGATAATAAGGATAGAGAACTACATTTTTTGTAATTAAAAAAATGAAGTCAATAATCTTTCAAAAAATACCCGAAAAGTATAAAAATAGGAAATTAGAAACGTATTATAAAAAAAAAACCATAAATGATGAAAAAAAAATCCTAGAACTTTGTTAATATACATTTCAAAACTTAAACCATGACTCTGTCCTTACTAACTTTATCAAAATATTAAATATTTCCAAACTCTAAACAACGAAAATATTTACCATTCGGAACTATTATTTCCTAAAATGTTACCACAATGAATATTCTACAAAGATGACTTACAACTCTTAACGAAAATTGAAATAACCTTTTATCAAAGACGTTTATTTGTGTTACACACATTTGATCACTTTTAAAATATAACAGGTGGTCCTGTAGAAAATCATAGTCTATAAATTTGTATTACCTTTACGGCAAGCGCAGAAATATTGATAGGAAAAACTAGCGATCGATAGAGGCCAACAGAAATAACTCGACGGACGTACAGAAAACAGGCCAGCTTCTGCTAAATGATTTATGTGTTACTAGTGCTTACCCGCGACGTCGTGGCTCTATCTACGATAATATTCATCGCATAAATATTATAAATACGAAAGTACAGTAACACTATTAAAAACATGCGCTTCGGCTACACTTTTTACACTTTATACTTTTATTTTTAAATTGGCTGACCTAATCGAAACTTAAACGAAATGATTAATTATGTACTAACAACTCTATATAGATGTATCTTTCAAATACATTCGGATTTCCGAAGTTTGACGAATATAGCCGAAGCGCGTAATGTAAATAGTAGGTACTATTATGTTTGTTTGTTCTTCTATCACCTTATGAAGGAACAATGTTCTATCTATCTATCGCGGCCTGTGACCGCTCTTTCTTAACTTTGTTCGTTAAATCCACCCCAGAGCTATTTACTATGAGTTAGTAGTACGGTAAGTTACGTGTCGAAATCTATGACACTTTTGAACTAAAAATGTATTTCTCTTAGTTACCAATAGAGGCACGGGTCAAAGTTTTCATACAAATAATTTACAGAGACGGTAGCGAGGATAGTAAAATTGACAAGCCATAAACTCATAAGAGCTCAGTTCGTTAAAAAATTAGTAAAGTACTACTACGTTTTCTATTGATATTAGGTCACTCAGGATATTTTTTTCTGGTAATCTGCCAGCTCCCTACCAGCTGCTATTGTGATAAAATATTTCTATAGAAATTAGGCAATTTTTTTTAGCCGCAATCTAAACGAGTTTCCGAGAGAGACATTTTGTAAAAAAAGTTATGATTGATATACACTTATTGTTAAAACTTAGTTGGATTAAAAAAAACTATTTGCACTAATTTGTAGTTTTAGTTTCAGTTTTTCAGTGGTTTAAGTTATTTTGGAATTGTTTAAATCTTCCAGTCTAAATAGTCTATTTTGAATCAACATGCACTTAGACCGTAGTACATATTACTTTATAATTTGTGACTTATACTGTAACGTGACGTCTAATTTTTTTATCTCGATTTGTTAATATAGTTCATCAAAACTAGCCTTAATATGCGTGTACAGTGCCACAAACTTATCTGTTTAGTAACGTCACTAGTGTGACGTTTAATGTTTTGATTGAGGATGTCACCTAAAATAGGGATATTAACAACAAAATAGTAAATAGTATAGTGGTAGGGATTTCATTTTCGGTGCTCACAATTTAGAAATTTATTGCAGCGGAATGATTTTTCAAGATATAAAAGTTTAGATTCGAGATTGACTTCTGAATGGATAGGTAAGTAATTCCCGTATAGTGTACTATTCCTTCATGATTTATTCACATATAGTGAAAATATTACAGCTTTAAAGACAGGTCACTGGTTTTAAAACTCACGATAAGTCCCCTGAAATCCCAAATTATTTCAAATTAACGATTGATACAAAAGTAACGTCTTAAGTTCTCGCATTGTAATACAATATGAAGCCTTGGTAATCGCTGAACATAAGCCAAATTTAAGGATTCCACCGATTACGAAGTCTTTTAAAAATGAGTCACCTCATTGATCTAGCGATACTTGAACCCGTATAGATACAGACTCAAGTTCGAATCCCAGATCAAATACTTTCGATCTTTAAAAAGAAAAAATTTAACAATCCAGAACTGATTCACATTTTCCTTAGATTTCCTGCAGTGAATTTAACAAAAGAGAGTGCTCAATTTGGAAAAGTTGGTATCACGGATATAAGAAGCGGCAAATACTTACCATCAGATGATTTTATACACAATAGTATATGCTATTTTGTAGAAAAAAATACTGTTTGCTTTCCTAATAAATCGCCTCAGTGCTTTTATATTTGCGTGTTGGCGTTAATATGTGCTCTCAAGAACCTACCACATTCTACGTTACATTTCATTCTACGTTCCATTATTATCCTGGTCCTATATCTATCTACCACTTTAAGGATACGGGCACGAAGGTACTTTTAATAACAAGTAAGATAAAATAATTCTGAAGTTAAAGTTTGTAGGAACCCCCGAAACAAAATTGTGTGTATAAATATACATATAAATTATGTAATAAAGCTTAGAACTATCTCGATCACGTCAGCTTTCATAAACAAAAAAACCGCACAGAAATTGCTTTTGATGCCACAGACTGACACACACAGATACACGTGAAACTTGTGACACCCTTGTAATGTCAGGGGTTAATAAATACGTTCATTTATATAATATACTCACAGCCTTCAGCCACAGATAACATAAAATAATCGTATCGCAAGCGTTTATCACAGCGTTCAAGTAGCTTTATCAGTATGTGTGCCATAATCAAACAGCGCACAATAGTTAAGTCGCTATTATCTCCCTGTTACACCTGGGCGCATTGATTTGCATTTGCAATGTACTTGATAGGCATTCAGTGTTTCACACTTAGACGGTGACTGTGTTCCTACCATTTACATCTGTCGATTGCACTACAGCAGTAGGTTATTGCACGTATGAATCGGCTTATCGGTACATTAACGGTGTTGACAAAACAAATGGTCGTAATAACCCGTAGATAAGGTTAAATAGGTTAAATGTAAACTTTTTAATTAAATATGGAATTTGTAAGAAATCAACTTTAAAGTGAAACTTTTATTACATGGTCTCAATTTTTTTGGTCTGTGTGTCGCATGTCGCGTGACGTTTACGTCAAAGCAGTTGAGGCCAATATGGCGGCGTCTATAGTTTATAGTTATAGATCAAGTTTCACTTTTACCGTGGTTTCATAAAACGACACAACCCTTTTGTATACTTATTGAATACTATCAGACTCTGCAAATTTTATATCTATATCTATATCTATATATTTTCTTGGCAACAAATTAGGTGATACTTTTTAATTTGTTTAGATTTGCATACCACAGTGTGATGTGAATTTTTGGTACATTGCGACCAACTTATTTGTTTGGTAAACAGCGTCGGTAGTGTGATATTTAAAGTTTCTGATTGAGCATTTCAGCTAGAAAAAAGCGATACAATTAACAAATTCTCATACTTCAAAAACTGACAACGAAATGACGTTTGACGAAATAATAGTTTAGTTCCGATTTTGAATACGGAACAGTTTAGTTGGTAGCACTATACTAATATTTTTACGGTTTAATACACATATTATGCAAATACATTATATTTATTATTTCACTTGACTAATATGAAGCAAGATAAAGTTGTAAATTGCATTTCACACTAAGAAAATGATTTATACGTGTTTTTTAAGTTAGAAAGTTTATCTGCTTTATGACATATGAACTGAACTTTTGTTTTCGTGTCGAATAACAAAATTATTACTTTCTTTTAACTAATTTAAAAAAAGTTTAGATTTTAAGACACCGTCTTTTAAATATTAAAAAATTAGAGTAATAATGTAATAAATGTAGGTATTTCAGACACAACGTAACAAAAGACAACTCAAAAATTTTTTTTTCTATTACATCTTTAGTGCTGAAACTGATTTATTGCTATAATCTTTGCAAGTAGCTAATCTGGTGTGGGGTATAAATATAGTGTGTAGTGTCTCAAAAGGATGTTTTACGTAATGAATAGTATACGCTCCTTGCTACGCATTCAGTAATTGTGTATGCGATATGTCCTTTCTAATGTCTTTGCTTTATGGGGAAAACTGGCAACTCGTAGATTCGTAGCCCGTGCCAACATGAAGCCTATGCAGCTTAACTAGCGTAGAAGGTCTCACGTGCTACGCCGTAGACATTATCTCGCTACATGGATGCAAAGTGACCATAGATAAAATAAATCAAGTGGAAAATCAACATATTCTGAGGCATACGTTCTGGAATGGCATTCAAACGATATATATTTATATATACCAAACTTAAGATGATATTTGAAACTTACTGAATTCTGTGAAATTGACAGAAAAATCGTTTGTGTATCCAAAAAAATTAATGACATTATGGAATGCATCAGCGAAGAACAAAATTGTTTGGAATTTTATCTAGAAGAAGGATGGAAAAAGAATGGGTTTGTTATGGAAGATCTTGATTTTTATGGGATTAGAAGACAAGCAGGCAGACAGATATTATACTAAAAAAAAACATCTCTATAGAACGGTTGACTATATAACAAACGTAATAATGATCCGTTGTTGACCTGAATTTGAATTATCAAGCTACATGTGTAAGTTTGCCAGCTTTCGTACCATTCAAACAAAAACATATACGACAGTACCACCAACTTTTCTTTCTAACTCCAAAAATAGGAGGTTCTCAATGCGACAGTATTTTTTATATGTTTGTTACTCGATTACTCTGTCAACGACGAACCAATTTTTATAATTATTTTTTAAAACAATAGGTCATTATTCTTAGTTCATTATGATCTGACTAGTAGGTTTTAAGCTTTACTTAATAATGCATAAATTTACATTAATGACGATCTTGTCTACATAGACGAAAATTTCTGCATTATTAAGTAAGTATACTTAACTCAAAACCACTAGTGGGATGTCGGTAAAATTTATGTGGGACCATCTTGGAATAGTCATATCGCAACGTACGTGCTAATGAAGTAAAATGACTCGGTTTTTTGCAGTCCACTAATTATCCTGTCCACATATCGTCAGTTTTTAGCAATATCGTATTTAAATTTAGAGGTAAGAATTGCCGATAAACGTATAATCGCTAAGGATTTCAACCTCTGGTTGACAATCTAACATTAGAAATAAGATTTGGTAAAATATTTGTAACTAAGCGACGTGTACGACGATTGCATGCATGTTTTTTTTAGTTTTTGACATTGGCTTTACTTTGCATCAAGTTACCTAAATTACCGGAATCGGATTTAAATTATTCAAATTAGTCATTAATCGTCAAAGAAAGTCATGTCAGGGTCTTGAATCAAGCTGTGGCTAGTGGCCTCCTTACTTGAGTTCATTTAGTTGGATTTGGCGGCAATGAGAAGATACACGATACACTAATGTATCATCATTATCATCATCATCAGCAACAACCGGAGGACGTCCACAGCTGGACATAGGTCTCCCCCAAATGACGTCAGAAGTCACGATCACCAGTCGCTTGTAACTATCGACTCTCTGCGACTTTGACCAGGTCATCAGTCCGCGGGTTGGTTGAAAACCTATGACATCATTCGCTACATACTATACAAAATCAAATATATACCTAAGACCCACTATAATGATTAGTGACAGCTAAGACACCATCAAGGTAGTAAATGTATACCTTAATCTTAATAAGTATTTCATTATGCATTACGCTTAGCACTGGTTACGTAATCATCTTGACGGTAAAACGAATTTGGTTTCAATCTTCCTCACCTAAAATGTTTATCCTGTAATCTCGACTTGAGTCATTATCTTAACACCGCTCTTATATAAAATGTTCTATTTCTATTATAATAATCGTAGATATGAAAAATCAATTGTTTATTTATGTATTTATTTAACACTTTATTGCACACAAAAAACAAAAATACACAAAATACGTGATAAGTAAAAATGTACAAAAGGCGAACTTATATCTAACTAAAGAAATTTCTTCCAGTCGACCCAAAAAAAAGTGAAACTGTGAAAATAAAATGGAAGGCATCGTGTACAAAAAACAATTAATTAGAACAAATAATTAAAAAAATATCATAATCAAGTGTGTAAAAATAAAACTGGTACAATTATAATTATTAAAATATATTAGTAGGATAATATACGAGTATATTACTATGACAACGATAAGTAATGTTCCTTCAATATTTTCTTAAATGCAGGTAAAGAAGGGAATAGCGGGCTCGATTTGAATGATTTGGTTTCGAATTGTTTGTGAAAGTTCAGGGAAGGTTTAAAAGATAAAGAAAAACTGCGAGGAAACTAGATTTTATTTTTATTTTTACCATACATTAACATTCAACATTAGCCATTTTATAAATAAACATGGACTAAAGTACTTCGAGGTTCAAACAGGTATTTAAGGCCTTGTTACACTATGATACAGACTATAATATTAGTTTATATAATATATAAGCTAATATTATAGATAAGATGATAGCAGTTTTAGTAATAAATTCGTTGTTTATTTAGTCTTTTTTTATAAACATTTATAAACAAAATAAAGTAAGAGTAAAGTTATGTTGATACTAGAGTCTATATCAGTGTAATGAAGACTAAAATAGCAGTTTTATTTTTCTAGTACCTTAGCTTATGTTTATAAATAAGATAGTAACGATGACCCGCGACTTCGTACAGATGTCGAACTTTTCAATTTTAAGCTAGGTTAGGAGGCAGGAAATGAAAGATTTGTTCACATTAAGCAATATCTTAAATGTTGACCTAGAATATAATCGTAGTAGCTTATTAAAAAAAAATTGGCAAAAATCCGTTTAGTGTTTTTGCGAGGGGAAAATGGACAAACTGATGTTGTCGATTTGTTTTTTTGTTTATAAATTTTAATAATCCTCGTTATGGATTCTGTTTCATATATGCAGTACACTATTTTTGTTACTCTTTTATTATTTTGATTTAGTTTTATTACTTTTACTTATCTGTATAGATAAGTAAAAGTGGTCCCATTTAGGCCAACAGATTTCCTATCAGCCTGAAGAGACGGACATAGATATTCTATTCACAAATACCGTAACCAAGACTAGGTGTTAGAGATTTTATAACGAAACTTTCTGATTAGCACCACTAACCTTACCTATTCATACTGCTGTACCAGGTTAAAAGTTAGATAGCCAGTATTTTTTCGGTTTAACATTTAAAATTTGGATAAACAACTCACAAATACCATCTCTAGTTTCATTAAATGTATAATTGTTTGCTTTTTATGTCATAAAATTCCTAAAATCTACATCAAAATCGGTTTATCTGTTTAAAAGTTATGATCCTACATGCAGACACACTCACACATACACATAGACGTGCTATGCCAAATTTATAACTACTGTCTTTTTACGTCAGGGGTTAAATATATATATACACAGATAATGTATATGCATATAAAAATAATAAATAACACTATATACAAGGATATATAAAAATAATGGATAACACTATATACAGGAATATATAAAAATAATGGTAACACTATATACACGGATATATAAAATAATAGATAACACTGTATACACTGTTATATAAAAATGATGGATAACACTATATACACGAATATATAAAATACTGGATAGCACTATATACACAGACATATAAAAATAATGGATAAGCCAAAGCAGACTGATACAATTCGTTACTGTCTAGTTTTCCAGTTGACAATTGAACTTAGTTGCGCTACTTCTATGTCCAGTAATTAATCAAGTTGTTTCGTTACGGATGAGGAACATCACTCTACGGTGAAAAGTCGACAATAATTGTTAAAGTTCGCAGACGCTCCTCATTAGAGTTTAAAATAAAATCATATGTCATATAAGTCTTTCTTTATGGCAACTGTATGTCAAGTTATTAATAAAACTTATGAAACCTCTATTTTTGCTATAGATGCAACTTTAAAACTTGGTCGCAAGTGGGAGCAACTAAAATACATACTATAGCTATTAAAATGCATACCTATGTAGCATACACATAACACTCTTTTTGGGTCGAAAGTTCTGACTAGGAAAGAATACCAATAGGCGTAAGCCATTAAGTACGCATTTTATACAAATATATTTGTTTGATACACAAAAGGATTAAAAAACTCATAATCGAAACCTGAAAAACATAAGTAGAGGTACAGCTATGGCATCCACGTGTAATCGAAGGTACTTAATCCCACAATGAGATCCCGAGCAACGTTGTTTTTATTAAAAAAATTGAAATTTTGAAAATTTTGTTGCCCGACCCTGAATCGAACCTAGGACCTTATGAATTCAAGTCCAACGATGGAGCGTTAGACTAAATAGGCGATAAAAACCAAAAAAAAATATTATATCTCTGTTACTAGAATAATTTAGGTTTGTGATAAAACATGATTATTTTAGCAATAAATATAGAAGTTTTCTATCACTTAAATCGAATTGGAAGGAAAACAAACACTTCCCAGCTATTTTCCTTCCATATATTTCAAAGAAGTGTTCAATGTTGGATTAGAGAACGTTGTTTTTCCTACAAGTTCAATAAAATCTACCGCAACGTAATTCATGTCTACTTTGCAGATTAAACAAAAGGGTGCAAAAATAGTGAGAACTTACCGCTAGAGTAAGCGGGAGGTAAGAGCTATTTGGTGAGTACTAGCACTTGAGGTAGCGAAGGTGTTTGGTTTACTACGAACATCTGCATAGAGTTGTGTTGTTTACCGGATCGCCTCGGTCTCAAGACAATTTGTTTGAAAGGTGTCGCGCAATCCACTTCGCTACGATCGCTACCGATACAAATAACTACAAATACCGGTGAATAAATTACCTGAGAACTTCCATTTTGGAATACTATATTTTTTTGAATTATGTGTATAAAGATTTTATATTATATTGGAATATGTATTTCCTGATGGTAACGAATAGCGATTTTTTAAAGATAGCAACACAGCTTTTTGATTAGAAAAAAAACTTAATCAACTTGATGGGCTTTTTCTCTACGTTTTCTTTTACGTGACTTACTTTTTTCTCTCTTTTTGCTATAACTGGGCCAAAACAAGCCGATTTTGATGGTTTTTAAATATAGTTCATAATTCCAATTAGTTTTATTATGATTATTATTTTTTGACGCATGCCAGGCATGGTGATTAAAATGCCTATCTACAAATGAATTACAAATTAAACATATTGTTCAGGAAATACATTTATCTGAAATATGCCGGCAAAAACTAATGTGATTTAATGTTGATGAAGAAGAAGATCAAATACTAGGTCTTTATTAGATTTTATCAGCTTAATGAAGAATTCCATTTTTAGAACACATAGGTGCAGTCTCGTTCGCGTTAGAGACAGCTCGGAGGGCCGACGCGATGAAATAGAAAACGCTGGTGATTAATTGCCAATTACAAGAAATGGAAAGTAATTCCTGCACCCACTTATCGTTCATATTATCCTCGTAAGATATAATAAACGTTCGCGACTATAGCTATCCACAAAAGCCAAGTATTTTAATTTAATTATTTTTATGTCTTTAATCTAACTTTTTCAATTCTGTCTTTTATACTTACTAAAAAATAATATATCACACTTTCAGATTATTTTTAATCTCCTTAATGGTAAGGCGATTAGCAAACTTATTGCAAACGATTCAACTTGGTCTCAATTCCCATATAGACACCATAAATGTTACTGGTGTGTTACTGTCCCGAGGGCGGGATGTTAGACCTATTGTACAAGTGTACTGGCTACCCTACACACCTAGCTGGAACATTACAGAATCATCATAGGTAAGGTGGTAGATCTTTACCCGGACAAGTTGCTTCACTGCACTTGACCAACTGTGGTCTTGTTGGTAATGCTAATGACCTATATTTTAACCAGTGCATGGCTCTTACGAGCTGTCTGGCAGAGAGGCAGATGGTCTTTTCTACTCATCGGAGCTGAACCAATACGGGAAAAAATATACAGAGAAAAAAAAGTAAAAAAAAATAGTATTCTCACGCCCATATCCCC
>NJDC01003330.1:320010-337858 GCA_002245475.1 Calephelis virginiensis
TAGACCACAGAGGCGACAGAGAAACTTATTTTAAACTTGATTAATCTCGAATCGTACATTTTTAAATGTAGGCCAGGAGCTACATTGGGGTTATTCAAAAATAAAACGTGAATATCTAGTATAAATGTCTAGTAATTTAAGCACGGTATACCTGTAAAAAACTGAATTAAATTTCTAATTTCGTGTTCTCTCGATAAAAATATCTCAAAAACTGCTACTCGGATCAAGATCGGATATGGGACCACCCAATTCGAAAAAAGTCGAAAAAAATGTATTTATAAAAGAAACTCCATTTTTGCATTTCTTTGTGGTTCTATATAACATATACCACGTTCATGATACAAACGCTTGTGCAATTAAAATCAACCCTTATTTCGCTAAGATTGAAACCAACCACCATCCTCGGGAAAACTATAGTCAAATTTGTACCAATGAGCAAACTTCGCGAAGTTTACTTAAAGTTTAGACTACAGAACGTGACGTAGACAACTCCAAACGTATTGAAGATTGTGGCCATTCGGATTGTCGCTAAGGGAGAAACAAAGCTAATAAATGTTTATTGTACCCTAGCAAATGTGCTACGACGTGTTATATTTGATGACCGTTTGGCGTAATCGAAACTATATGTCAATAGTTTGGACACATATGTAACTTCAACATAATACTGATTATTGCTGAACTTGGCCGAACATAAAATATATAATCGTTAGCCAACCCCGTATTTTTATGGAGCTTTTATAAACTTCGTCGATATCTACGTATTTTTTATTTATCTACGTGTTTTTCTCCCACTTTAAAAGGTCGGTTTGAATTCAAACTTCACATATAAACCAAGGGTCGAGGGCCAAACAGTATTTAAAAATGTATCAGATTATCATGATCAGAGCTTTCAGGATCTAGCGTCAAACCCAAAACATTCTTTTTTAGAGACTTCACCGCGTGCACTGCTGTGTAAACGGTTAAGGCTACGCAAAATAGCTATGTAAAAGCAACGTAAAAATGTATTCGTCTATCTTATCTAGTAGATACACGAATCTGACAATATTAATCCCAATATCTAACTACGGAGATCTTATTTATCGCTAGAAATACTTTGCTGAAATGCGAAGTTGTAATTTGCCTTGATATAATCCGATATTTAGCATGGTGTAATTGAATATTTTTCCAATTTGTTGCGCGTAATGGGGCAAGATTGAGTTGACGTCCCCTGTGGGGGTGGCTCGCGGCCCGCCCGTAGACACAGGACACGCGTTTCGCCTTCTCAGCGCATAATTTTATTCCATTTGAACGTCTCAATGGTTGAGGTATTAACGCGTTACACCTAACGCTATTACGTGAGGTTCAGGTTCGATTCGAGTCATTACTAACGCTGCATATAATTATTTTTTATTTGGGGTTAGATTAAATTACAAAATACATCCCAGACATTTTGCACTTTAACACTTTGCACACCACAAAATATATCTATACTTATATATAGAATACTTATATGTAGAAGAATCATTTCTGTACATTGAAGATATTTGTCAAAATAGGTACAGGGGACCAAAACATTTTTGGAAATTTTGTCTGTCTGTATTCCGACCGCAATTCACGCTTAATCTGCTGAACCGATCGAAACGAAATTCTATATTCTGAAAAAGGTTATAGGATTCTTTTCATCGTACTCACTAAAGGAAAGGGGTAAAAGTCAAAATGTAAATAGGGCTATAATTCATCAACACGTAATCCGATTTTGTTAATTCTTTTTCTTGTTTTGTTTTGTAATATTTCTTTATATTATATTTCCCAAATCTTTTTCGATCACAGCTAACAACAAAGTAGTGAACAAAAAACTTGGAATCCGGATCATAGAGAAATATTTGAATGGTCATCCTTCTATTTCATATCTTAACACCAAGTCCCCTGTGGGGTAGGCAGAGAGCATCGAGTGCCAAGTAAACGAAGTTCGTCAGGTCTACTAATGGTAGAACATTTTGTGTAATAAAACCAATAAACCTAAGTATTTTTATACCGACTTTATTGCGCACTTATTCCACAAATAAATTATTTTCGTGTCATGTTTATTTATTTATTTAATTCTTTATTGCACACAATATTTTAGGAATGCATGAACAGTTTTAAATTGATTTTAATAAATTAAAATTCATTTTTAATTTTCAAAAACAGCATATTTTTTATATAAAACGGGCTTACGTGCGTCAGGAAGAAAATTGTGTGTTGGCTTCATTCAATTGAAATTGAAATTCAATTGAAATTTGAATCTGGTTTCAGTTTTGTAGTAAGAAAGCAAGTTCCTAACAAAACTAATATAAATCGCTTAAGATATCTTGAAACGAATAAAACCATTAAGTTTTATTGGTTTGCGAGCGAAGTCAAAAACATTTTTGAGTAATACACATACTGAAATTTAAAATTATAACTCTCTATAGTCTTACTTGAAGGCTTTATTGACGGTAAGTCAAAACAGAGCGTGACAAGCATACTGTATGTGGGAGTGAATTCAGACGATAATCCAGCCATATTGATATGGAGACATGACAAGCATCTAGGTGGGTGCTGTGATAAATTGCCACGCTATCTTCCTTGTTCCTATTTATACAACATTGAACCTTATATTTTGAAGTCGCTTAGGCACGTAACTTTATGTAGAGTTGGGTGAAATTCAATTTCTTTCAGTACAAACGAGATAGATTTCCTGATGGTAGATAACATTAATTTAAAAAAATAACAATGTTTGACAAAAGATAAATAAATAAATATCAGTGGACAAGTCACACAAATTGAATCTAACCGCAAGGTAATCAAATTATATGCTTGTGTTATGGGTGTTATTCAACGATACTAATACATAATAGAAATACTTAAATAGATACCAGAATAAATTTAATAAACGCCCAGACCCGGAAATGTAAACATTTAAATGTTCATCACACAAATGCTGTCGGGAATCGAACCTGAGCCTCGCGGTTGGTCGATGTAGTTCGGCGTGTACGCTAACCACTCGACCAACGAACCATCTCGATTTCGTCGTCTTTCAAACAAAATTCAGCATCGAAATCGGTCCTTCCGTTCTAAAGTTATGATTATACGTTTTGCTGTCGGCGGTAGACAGATAAAAATTCTAGAAACGTGTTTTGTTGCCCATTTGCTGAACGCATATTTTTTTAAAAAATCTTGAATGTACAGAGTTCATTCTTCTACAGTTTCATTAAAAGTATCGATAGTAGTCTATTGCCAACCGGGCACATATCCAATCCCGAGCAACATTTTTTTATTAGAAAATTGGAAAAACCCACTTTTCTTTTTGTTGCCCGACCCGGGATTCGAACCCGAGACCTCATGCAGTCAAGTCCAACAACTGAACCGCTAGACCACAGGAGCGATCTATACTAAATATTCCTATACTAAAAACCTTAAATATCATCTCCTAAATTTATCACAGGATGGCTTCTTTTAAACGTCTAACGATATTCATAGTATTGCGTTTTGACGTGGCAACGACGGGTATATCGGTACGTACTACGTGAGGCTGGCTCATTCCAGTGGCGTTCGTCAGTTGCATACTAATATTCTCTGCGAGGGATTCCATGTAATTCCAGTTATTCCACAGCCCGATTGAGCGCCAACCAGCATCTTGAATATGTTACAATAATACAGAGTTGGATAGTTTCAAATTCCTCACTGCTATCGAATCTATCCTATTCTTAGCGTCCGAAATAAACCGATTTATGGCCATATATTTCATCCCTTTAATGCAGTTTCAAGGAGCATTTCATATGCTTATTTAGAGATCGCAACAAAACCAAAAGCTCTTCCAATTCTATTTACTAATGTGATCTTCATCCTATAAAAAAACTTAGCGCTTGTAACACAACATATTTATTGCTTGAAAATTAAACAACGACTACGGTCTACCGCCTTTACAGAACCATTTATAGATATTCTCAGTCGACTTCAATACTTCTTTTACCGGTCAACACAACATTCAAGCGGATATTCAGATTATATTAATAACATCAGTAGCGGCAATTACTTTATGCCAAAAACTAATAGTTTAATTAAACACTTGATTAATAATTACAATCCGATATACAACTAAGACAACGTGATATAATTTAGTGTAATAGGTAATTCACTCAATATATTTATTATTGCCAACACTAGTTCTTGACTCGTTGGTCGACACAAGCTAGTTGGCAGTTGATTGGTTGGATGTTACCGACAAACAGCTAGACTCAAGTTCGACTCCCGACTGTCTGTATTTGTGGGTCTGTGTTCATTATATTAATTCCAATATATATTGAAGCATACCTAAGTATTCGTATCGTCGAATAATACAGCACCAGCGTATAATTTGCTTATTTAAAGGTTAAATTCAATAATTTATTATGTATAATAATATTCGTTTATATACTTTAGAAGTCATTTGTTGGTTCATCTTGGGAAAAGGCAGTGTGAACTTGATCTTTGGCTACAAATCAAGAGAGTCATTCATTCTTAGCGGACCATTATTTGATATATTTTGCTGTCATTTTTATTGCAGTCATTGGATTGACTGACGGAAAACCTAGCGTTTAAATCGGTGACTGACGTTTATGTGCTAATATTTTGTTAACCATCATTCAAACTTAAATCAGTGACTTTGATAAAACTGAAAGCAAATCTATCGTGTGATGGCTCGCTATAATAATACGTATATATACACAATTTAGAAAGGTTCAATTCTAAGGGACAAACTTGGAGTTTTGGCGTCATCGTGAATGAAGATGGTCGTAATTTTTTCATTATTATTGAATTTCGTGTTTATATTGAGTGAAATTAGTTAATTTAGGTTGGAATTAGATTAATTTTGTTCAGTGAAAGTGCACAAATGAAATAATCACAAAGAAATTAGCGTATCATGTAATTCCTCGTTGCCGTCAAATCTCACTAAATGAGCTTGAGCAACGAAGCCACTGTTTTACTCAAGACCCTGACCTGATATGACTTTGCACGTAATGACAAATGACTGTATAAGAATTAACTAACTTGAAATTGGCTAAATAAGTAGTGAAAAACGATCGAAAGCCATATTTATAAAAGAAGAAGAAGGGAATAAATTATTATATATATTATAAATACCAATATTTAAAAAGATAAATAGTAATGACTTTTCAACAGCTTGATTGAATTAGCACATAGATACAACATATATTTTATTTCTGGATAAAATTTTATACGGCATATTTTATACTAATACAGCATCCTAATGAATAATAAATAACAGAAAAGGTTGCTAGAAAAGTATTTCCAGTTGAGATAAGCAGCGATTCAAAATTTAATTTAGGGTTTATACGAAATGAACATACATGTAATAAAAAGTGAGAGAAATGTTCGTGGATACATTACATAGTACATTAATATCCATCTAGTTGTATGAGACGCATAAAAACAATATTGTCAGGTTATACGAAGTTATAGCTCAAATATAAAAACTAAACATTATGGCCACCATTTAAGAAATAAGCAACAAAATAATATTATACCGCAATATAAGTTTATAGAAGGACAATATTGAAGCGTTCTAAAAATGAAACATGCTTCAAGATTTTATTGGCTATAACCGACTAATATGAATGAGGAATTGCTACATTGGTAGGATTCAACGCTCGTAACTTGCCTTCGCTGGAGGCTAAACAAACTCTGCTTATCGCACAGCATAAATTGGCAACACGTCGTAAGGCGACCCGCACTTGGTGTACCGAGCTCGGTTTATCAGCGAACTCTCGTAAAACAGCCGCCTCGGTTATTGCGGCTACGACATTTTGGAGACTTTTTTCATATCGTGAACCCCAACTGATTGTTACTGCAAACACCACAGTCGAACCGCGTAAACGATTTGGCTGGTCCCGATAAATATGTCTATTTGGCAATGCGCGCACTGAGCTCGTTTCAACTGAAAAAGCGCGCCGCCTTGAGCACTAGTGTAATTAGAGTTGGTAAAGGGTTGCCGGGTTGTCCCATCTGATAATGAGCAATACTGGCGTGGATCCAACCCTTGCTCATATTAGGCAACTCTGTATCGCTATCGTTACAACTTTTACACTTTTACGATTTGTTTAGTTAGAGAGCCGGCTGTGCTCGCGAGCGCTGCCAAATCCCTGTTCGCGGCTCACCGCGCGCGTCCACTCGCTAGTACATATGCTACTGCTTGTAAATGAGTTGTACATTTCATGCTCGCTTGCCAACGCTCGAACATGCTGTGGACAGCTTGTCAAATATGTGCAGGGAACTTAAATAATTAAACTGATTGACCGTTTATTGGTTTTCGACAATCGCTTTGTTTTTTTATAGAGTAAGAGGCAAACGTGAAAGCCTTTCACGTGATGATAAGTGATCACTGCTAAAACTACAACGTCAGAAATCTCTACTTAATATTACATAGGTATTTATTTTAGGTACCTTGACGACATTACAATGACATTGGAATCGGAGTGCATTTTTTGCTACGCTTTAGATCAGAACCTACACCAACCTACACCGAGTTAACAATTGAGTAAAACATGTTTTGATAACATATATTAATGAATCAGTATATTTATTTAAGACATAGTGTACACTAGGAATAATTTTCAAAAATTACAAAAAAATCTGCTCAGAATTTGTTTAGAAACCACATTTTGAAAATATTTTCTTATATGCTAAATTCATTATTAAATATGTTTTATCCTGTCGTTAGCTCGGTGAGTCTGCTAGGTTCGGATCTTAGACAACTTTTAGGGTTCAATCTTTACAACAGTATATAGATGGTTAAAAAGCAAAACTAAACAACAAAAAACTAAAAATGAATCAAACATATAATTATACAAATCACAAAAAAAATAATGAAATGGTATAAATATACTTATATTATAATTATAGATTTTTTTATCTCTTAATTAGTTTTGTCTTTGAAGTGTTGATGTGTATTCTTTTCTTCATCCACATTATCCATCAACAAGAAAATTAATAAAATGAGAATAAAGGTGAATATTCACTTGCAATACGCGTTTCAACGAGCCTTATCTTTTGCAATCAGCCATCCTCCATCTGCCTACTGATTACAAAATGTTCATGAATGTAATGACCAAATGGACTCCATACACATGGCCCGCCCACGATGTTGATAACTCACTGATACGATAGTACATAATGAAATTAAGCAATTTACTGAATGTGTTTACGACTTATACCGTAAAAACATGAACTATACTCGTACATTACTAGGTGGTAGAGTTTCGCAACGACTCGCTCAGATTGGTACCACCGCCTTACCTATTCCTGCCACCATGACGTCAGTGTTTGCCGTTGAGGATAAACTTACTTTAGCTGGAGTCCTAACATCCCCGCCTCAGGTTCGCAACGCACCATTACCACCTTTGTTGATTCTAGGCAGCGTGAGTTTCTTTCCATCAGGAAATCCGTCTGCTTTTTGCCTTCCGATATCATAAAAAAATGAAGTATTACAAATACGTTACATTCTTTTCAACTCTTTTAAGGGCTTCTATTAAGTATTTTCCAATAAGACCACTGGTGGTAGAGTGCTCAGCAGTAACTTGCTCGTTTTATTTTTTACTTACCTTAACTAACTGTGTCGTTTCGTTCATGAAAATATTTTTATCGTGAACAAATTTGTATGGGACCTTTTTGGACATGATTCCAAGAAGGTCCCTGTGTTGGTCCGGGCTCCTTTGTAGAATAGACCAACTGCCTTCCTTGCCAGGCAGCTCATAAAAGGCGAAAAACTAGGAAATAGCAGGTAAATAGGAAAAACAATGATTTTATCCATACAAACTGTTAGTAGCTTTTAATGTCAGGCGACACGAAGTTCGCCCGGTTGTTTTGGTTAAAAATACATTGTATTAGATAATCTTCTCTTTTTTAGGGTCGGTAAAAGCGAGAGTAAACAAGGAATTTACTAATCGAGTACAGACCAATAACTGACCACAGTTTCTGTTACGGTCAGACTCCCTTCTGAGATTTTGCATAACCAGTATCGAGATAATATTTGATATTCAGTCAATAGACTAGTACTGTGGTTCGCCTTCACTATGATATCCTAATCTTACAAGTATATACTACATTCGACCACTATCACCACGGTACTTGTACGTACCACTTACGAGTACCTAGTCCTGCCAATAATCGATCCTCCTTACTATGTTTCGATCTATATTGCAAAGTAGCCAATATTAACAGCATTAAATTCAAAATTTAAAAAAAAATATACTGGTTGGCCAAATGTTTGCCAACTATCACATACATGTGAACTTAGTATTTTCGACTATTCGTGAGTCCCCCCTAAGGAGAAACCAAGTTTTGTTTTCAATTTGTAGTTTAATTTCGTAAAAGACATGATGTTGCAGTCTCAGAAGGACATAATACCGTAAATATTGTGGTTGTTTAAACTAGCATATATGCTAGAATTATTTTTATATGTTTATTTTAGCACTTGCCCTGTGCTTGGCTTAAATTTCTATAAACGGGTTAGAAAGGAATTAAAACTTTCGCCACGGTACTTGAATCCTCAGTAGCTCAAATGGTTAGAGCATTCGTCGGCTTGAGACGAAAGGTTACAGGTTAATATTGTTATAATTATTATATTAATACAGTGGGCTGAAATTTTTTCTTTATTTAAAATTTATAATGATTTTTCAATATGTTTGTCAAGTCATATCAGAACAGGAAAAGATCTTTATAGTTGCACAAATTGTTAATATTTATCCCTTTTAAATAAATAAAATAAACAACGTCGTAGTAATGAAAGCTTCAACATTTCATTTGTGAATATCACGCTACAAATTTAACCTTTTCGAGAATTTGTCGTACATTTCAGCAAATGCAAATAATACGTGCTTGTATCAAATTATTTATTTTTCACGCAGTTGTTTCGGGATACAGAAATATATTTTACAGTAAAACGTTTATTTCATTAACCTTTAATATATATACTTGTACTTTTTGATATATTAACATATATGAATTCGCATGTTTGTCTAATTCTTATGAGTAAACGTAACCCGTAAAATTGTTTTTAATTGATGAATTTCAATTCGATACTTATAAAATATAGTACGATATTTGGTCTCCATTTACGTAATATACTAAATATTGGTAGTAATTTTGTTGCGCACTCACTAAACTAATTTTTAGTTATCGATGTCTTCTTTCAACGAAAGTAACAGAAAGAGATAAAACACTTTTAATGCTGTCAAATTAGACCGTATACATCATTTCTACAGACGTTTAATCTGTCACTCGAAAAACGTTCTGACTAATCTAACATGTCTAAAACGTTCCATCTCTTTTGTTTTTGTTTTATTTGAAAAAGATAGCATGCATCTAAAATAAGTTTAGTTTGTGAGCAGCAGAATTACCACCATTATATTATTATTATTATTAAATTTGTTTAGATTGCGTCGTTGTGTTAGTGTATCAATAATAAAAATAACAACTTGAGTAAGCAACGTGTGTTTCATGAACATTTCATGATTTATTTTTTTAACTAGCCAATTCATAAACGTGGACTTAATAAAACATGGAATATGTAATAATCATAAATAACACTAAAATTAAAAATGTTCAATAACTGCCGACAAACCCTACATGTAAAGTAGCTATGAACCATCTCGCTCTTGTCAACTCTAAAAAAATGGTGCATTAGAATCGGTCAATTAATTTAAAAGGTATGCCAAAAACAGATACATCAAACTTATAACATCCTTGTTTTCCCGTCGGGGTTAAAACTTTAAGGCACCGAACTCATAATCATGAGAAACCAGTTTCCAATAAAATCTAATAACGACAATAGAATACCTTGAAAAAGTATTTCTATAAGAATAATCTGTAAATATTCGTTTTAAGCGAAATTAATCTTCAATACAACAAAGGCTTTGAAAGGAAACCTTTCAACTTCCTCATAACTAACTGTTGATGTCCGCTCACAATAAAGCTGAAACTCCATCCCGATGATATCAATTTTGTTCAGTGGCTCTTAATTAACATTTTCTTTTCTTTCTTTCCAGGTGAGTGGTGGAATACAAAACCTAGTGGCTTTGTGCAGCGGCTTTCAGTTCTAGACAAAAAAGAATATTACACCGTTTTCAATTCGAACACAGAAGTAAAAATATGATCTGCACTTTTGTAAACGCAAATGAGGTTCGCTTTGTAACGTGGGACTTAATTTAAATAACCCTGGTGAGCTGACTCCTGAAAACTGAAAGAATTCCACGCGAATGTATGCTAAAATAGGCAAGTGCGTTGCAAACGAAATTTTGTGCAGGTTTCAAATTGGTTTGCTATTGCTTGCTTTTTTTAAACTATTAAGTTGGTAGTAAAAGGTTATTATTTCAAAGTTAAACTATCGCGTAATGTATTTTTAACCAACACCTATTTAGTGAAAGTTATCAATTTGACGATATTTTTCTTCATTGTTTATTTATGTATGTTTGTTACGCAATTTTCGGCCAACATTTTTGAAAAGGTAAGTCACGATTATAGAACAGTCCCATATTCTGGTAAATTTGGCCACGAGCCGATCACTTTAGAAGGAGGAGGAAAGTTTGGTATTTTCTCGAGGATAGACGAAAATGAAAATTAGAGCTGGTTCTTTGCAGTTTTACTGCGCTTAAACTATTAGATATTTTCTTTTCTAACCGTTAAATGATTCCCGAAAATCTAGAGAATCTTATTTTTAAAAATTTTATATGTAAGACAATTGTCAATCTAAAATAATTTCGAATCAGTTACAAAACCTTACCTGCATTATGATTAAAATACAAACTGAATTCTAGTTATTTAGTACAAGTAGTCTAAAAAATTAGTAATAAGTCACAAACATATAGATAATACAACTACAATTAAAACAGCTACAATTATTTGGGGAGTTTTAATAACTTGTCAATATTTTTGCTCTCTTTCTTAATTTAATAAGAAACATTTGTTACAAGTTCTTATCAAAAATGCATGAAAGCAGAAGTACGATAAGTAAACAAATACAAACCACGATAGCACTGAAAGCTTCAAATAAACCAACTTCTACCGTGTCATTATACTTCTTGTGTTTAGTTTTTAATCAAAAACGCCACGTAAAAGGAATAACTGCTTGTACGAAAGTAGAATGCTTTTCCGTGTGTATATATATTAACTACATAAATCATTCACCAATGTGGGACTTCCGTTTATTCGGATTAAAAGGGACCTAAAAATAAAAATGAAAAACACACATATTATTAAAAATTCAGGAAAATTTGTAAGCTGCACGTAATCTTTGAATTTAGTCTTTAGAATTTAGACTGCAATAATTTATTTATACAAAGTATAAAGTTTAAATAACACGCTAAGTAATCTAATAACATTATGTACGAGTATACGAGCGCATCGCCACATAACTGATTTACAGTTTGGCGAAACTTTATATTATCTTATTTCATATATTATATAAAAATCTTGTATCACGATATAATATGTTGCCAATAAACTCCAAAATTACTGAACCGATTTCAAACAAATTTCACATGTACCCGTATTTTGGTATAACTTACTGGATAGGATAGTTAGCATCTCAATTATTCTCTTATGTGGTGAATGTAAACGAATAAAATATGGCGATACGAAGTTCGCCGGGTCAGCTAGTTATATTTATAAGTTACAAGCTGACCCGACGAACTTCGTATTGCTTGACATTAACAGCTGTAACAGTTTGTACATATGTAAAAAATAGAATTGAAGAAGTTTTTACCTTCTTCTGACTGTAACTGACGCAATAAAAAAAAATTAAAATTGGTCCATCCGTTCAGACGAAATGCGATGATCACAAAAAATGGGAATTCGTTTTATTTAAACAAATTTAGAAAAAAAATCATACTATAATCAAACCATATACAACGAAAACCAATGTGTTTGTTTTCCTTCACAATAACAGCGATTGTATTGTATATTTTTTGTCTGTGGTTTAGTTTGGAGTGATATAGGTTACTTTTTGTCCCGTTATCTAAACATATTCCTGCGGAAGATCTGAATTATTTTAATACTTGGCTTTAGCCACGAATAGTATCTAGTTGTTTATATAATGCATACTTAGAGGGCTTATACTGCCTTATTATTAAACATAAACTACTCAGTGATTTAAGTTTACCTTATAGTCTTTATTACACTGGAATACAGTTTATAATATCAACTTGTACCTTGGACTATTATAGTCTGTATTTTTTAATGAGGCAGGACGAGTATTAAGTTTATTCCGGCATTATCATCAATAATATTTCTTCATACAAATGAATATTTTATTTAAATGTTAGCCTTATTTGTGCCCTCTTGTGCTTGTGAAAAACTTGTGGTTGTTTGTATCTTATTCCATAAAAAAAGTATATTCATCCAGAGATAATTATTTATTTTTTCGTAATACTATCGGTATGTATAATGAAACTGTAGAAGATAGAATTTTGTTCAATGAAGATGTTTAAAAAAATAGGTATAAGAGAAAAAAAGGTCGGCAAAACACATTTTTAGATTTTTTCTCTGTCTGTCTGTTAGCCTAATTTACTAACCAATTGTAACGGAATTTGGCCGGTAGGTAACTTATGCTTTGAGGTAGGTTTTAGGCTACTTTGTATCATGCTCGCTAAACGGATTCCCGTGGGAAAGGTTTAAAAAATCAAAATGTAAATTGGGCTTATAATTCATTAACGTGTGGTAATCCGATTTAATTTATTCATTTTTTTAATTTGCACAAGGCTCTTCAGATTGTTTTGTATTATTTTTATTTTATAGGTTTTGTAGTTTAGAAATTACAGACATAACAACACTCAATATGAACTGGCCAAGTAACTTGAATTCCTGAATCCTGAGATACATTGGAACATACTGGTCATCTTCACGCCAAATCCCCCTGCAGGTAGAGAATGCCAAGTGCATAAAGTTCTATACTTGGTACCGTCGGCACTTGGTGGAATTCCATTGTATACACATTTTTTTGAGATAAACGCTTGTACCTTTCCACTATACACTACTACTATACTATAGTGTAGTAGTAGTATACTACACTATAGTGTATAGTGGAAAAGTACAAGCGTTTACCTAAAAAAAGTGTAAATAAGGTACGGGACGGCTAGCAGTAAATAATCATTTTATACAAATTCTTTTTATATTTATCGCCTCTGTGGTCTAGCGGTCCGGGTGTTGGACTTGACTGCATGAGGTCCCGGGTTCGAATCCCGGGTCGGCCAACAAAAAGAAAATTGGATTTTTTCAATTTTCTAATTAAAAAAAAATGTTGGTCGGGATTGGAAATGTGCCTGGTTGGCGATAGGCTTGCCACCTATCACATTATGGGACTTAGTGTCTTCGGCTAGTTGTGAGTGCCTTGGTTGTACCTCTGCCTACCTCTTCGGGGATATGGGCGTGAAGATACTATTTTTTATATTTGATCGAATCATTATAATTTTAATGTTATTTTAACATGCAAACTATGAAAATAACATGTAAAATTTGATTTGAAACGTTTGATTGGTTTAAATTTTCTTGAAAGAGAACAAAGCATCGCTGGATCAATATCAAACGATCGTTCCGTAAATCACACGTCATTTAAATAAAGATTCCAAGCATGGTACATAAAATGTAATGTTATATAATAAAGGAACTCCGCTGCGAAGTGCTTCGACCTTCGAAGCAGCGACCGCTGAATGCTGTTGAACTTTTGCACTACTCCTTTGTCCAATGACCTCTCTCCACCCTGACTGTAAAATTGTCCTGAATTTGATACTGAATTTCATAAAAATTACGAGAACAATAACACTTTAGTATGCTTTAAATTACAAAAATAAAATCTACCGTGAAATTTATTATCTAGTATTTTTCCAGAAGTATCAATGCAAACTTTCACAAGGATTCAAAACTCAGTTATGGATTGGGAAATATTTATTTTATATTTTAAGTACAAAATACAATATTAAAGTAAAAATCGTTTTGTATAAATACTAGCTTAGGGCATTATCACACTTGACGCCAAAATCACTTTCGTATTTTCAACCGACGAAAAAAGGAGTAGGTTCTCAATTCGCCTGTATGTTGTTTTTTTTTGTGTATATGTTTCGCGATTATTCCGGTGTTTGTGGACGTATTTTCAAAATTGTTTTTTTAAATGAAAGCTTATACTCTCGCGGTGGTCCCATTATAATTTGATCCAGGTCTACATTAGCATTCATGAGAAAACCACATATGTTCCAAATTTGAAGTCGGTTTTTTGCAGTTTTACTGTGTTTAAATTATTATTACATTTTCCAATAAAAACGGCGTCACCGGTCACACAGGATTGGGTTGGCGATAGGTTTGTCATTTATCTTATTGTGACTTAGCTTTAGCTACTTGTTAGTAGCGGCAAGCAAATCGGATATGAACCGGTTCAAATGTTTATCCTATCCTATTAATATTATGAACGCGAAAGTTTTTATGTTTGTTTGTTTGTTTGTTACTTCTTTACGCAAAAACTGCTGAACCTATTTTCATTAAATTTGGCAAACAAATAGAGGATAGCTTAGATTAATCAATAGGATAGATTTTATCCCGAAAAAAAATTCCTGTGGGTCCATTAATATATATATTGTAATTAAGCTACTTAATCCTTGTGTATAGTATGTACAGTTTAACTTTAGGAGTAAAGTATTTATATAGTTTTTTAGCATATGTGTGACACCTGCAAACTTCACTCTCTGTTGGCCCAAAGGTTAACTGGTGGAGAATGATAACAGGCATTAAGTTGGCCTTTTGTACAAACTAATTTTCTTTGGTGTACAGTCAAGATAAATAAATATATAATTTTAGAGAACATAATATTCAAGTCGGAGCTACAGCTCTAGTCAAATTTTGCTACCTACGGTTCAATTGAAATGTTTCGATCTGATGACTATTTTCTAATTAAAAAAGCTGTAATCATTGACTTACTTAAGGTTCAGTTCGAGCTACAGTTTACGAATATGCTTGCGATAAATAAGTTGAGTTGAACAGCGAGTCGATTTGTAACTCTTGTTTAACTTCGTGATTCATGAGCTGATCTGAGGTTGACGCGTTCTGGTTGACTTACCTAACTCTGTCTATTTGTTAGGGATAAGGGCTTGAAGATACTTACCTACTTACTCATCACTTTCCGTTGGAAAGAAATGTTGGATCAATTTTAAATTTTTCTACAAAAATAATCCTTTGCGAACTTGCGGCACACTGGCCATACAATGTGGCCTACTTTCGATGAGCATATTCTCACTATGTAACTTATAACTTTAAAAAAAGACACTTTAGTTTATTATAGCCATTACTCCATAAGCACTGACTCTTAGCGATGGCTCTGATGCATTTTATTAATGGCTAATATCTTACAACTTCATCAGAATTTCCTCTGGTACCTGTATTAGGAAGCGTCATACTAGATCATGTCATACCTGTGTTGTTTTAATATTGTGTATTCATTACTTACATTGTAAGTAACATCTTCATTTTTCAACAATGTAACTTTAACAACTTTCATGTCCTTTGATTGAGACCACAAAACAGGCAGACGGCTCTATTTGTTGAAGGGTATAAATCTCTTCCATCATTATCGAATATTGTTATCAAACAAAACCTTTTGGGACATTTCAATTCTCTCTGAAATTATAGTCCATGCAGCTTCAAACTAGACTTTAAGGGCCATTGTATGTTCCTGAGTTAAGTATTTAAATCTGGGTTAGCTTCTAAGTAGGGTTAAATCACAATTCTTCTATTAAAAAAATCTGAATTCAACAATTTCTTTATCATCATCAGAAAACAAATAATTACTCATAATCATTCTTAAAATAGTATAGGAACTTAATATGTTATTTATCTTCAAATACACAACACAAATCGACATAACCTCATAATTTTGACTTTACAAATCTAGAGTTAGAAATATAACCCTCCAACTTCGGAGGATTAAATAGTAAATAATATAACCTATGGCTTAGTGCAAGCTCGAGGTTGCGCAAGAGAAAATAATGATTTAACCCTGTATTAGAAACTAATTTCGGGCTAAGTAGGTTAACCTAGGATCGTGCAAGTGGGCCTTAGTGCAAGTTTTTTAACTCATTGTTAAATTTAATTTAGGAACCTGCATTCGACCCATGGTAAGTTTCTATTCATACACAAGCTCACCCGAGAGAAGTAGTATTGTCTTATCTTTAATTATATATAAGAGGATCCAAACCTGCGAGTACATCGATCTACATCAAGTTGATAATAAAATAAAACAAATTTTATGATAAATAATATAGTAGAAATCATATTAAAAATGGCTTGTCTTAAAAATCCTGGACAGAATATTTTTCATATGTTTTTTAAAAATGATAATTTCTGAAATTTTCTTAGGTAAGGGAACGTAAGTTCACTAAACTACAAATTGATTTCGATGAGCTGACGTATCAATATACTTCCGTCAGCGCTACTATATGAGAGTTTGAGAAGCACGCAAAATTACGCGCCATCAAGTTATGTAAAACTCTTTACATTTTACGTATCCCGTAATTCGGATATCTTTAATTAAATTTTAGACATAACCGTTTGAGTAAAATAACAGAGGTACTAAAGTTATCCGAGTTAAAGTCTAAACTTCCTAATATATTGCAGTATAGAAGAGGGTCGTAGAAGTGTCGACGAACAAAGAGTACCCAGGAGTACCGCCCTCCAGGGCTTTGCACCCTAGCTACTGCAACGACTTGAGATAATACTCTTTTACGTAACGTTCTAGCTTAGAAAAGACTGCAAAATTATAAAAACAGGATTAGCGGTTCACTGGCTGCGATATCTATAAGAGAGGTCAGGTTTTGAACTTCTATAAATGTTTTATAAAAAGATATTTTAAGAGCTCTTGTTTAACAGTTTGTTTTTTGTTTGTGATTGAAAAATATTAGACTATAGTTTTATATATTAGAACTTATTAGTCTCAAACAATTTAACTTTTATTTGAAATATACCTTTAGTTTTGAAGGCAATTTATTACATATTAATTATTGTTGTCAATTCAAAATGGCCGCCTTAAAAAATGCTGAAATATGCAAATAAATAATGACATACATGATAAAACAACATACCCTATAGGGCTATCAATCAAAAGGACTTGAAAAGTAGAACATTTTAATAGTAATAAAAAAAATTGTATTTTCAAAAGGTTTTTTTTTTAAAATTTAACCTATTATTCGTAAAATGGCATTCCTTAGCCCCATTGTGTGAACGGAACTTTATCAAATTGTTTTTTTTTATGACATCTAGTCAATTCTGTTTCGATCTCATTTTTATTAATGAAAGGAAATTCAAACTTATATTCCAAATTAAAATAACATTTTCTTTAACAAGAAGAAGAAACAACTAAATATGTAGTATACCTAAATTATTAATAAAGGTTGTATTCAACACAGTTCGTCGAGTTCATGGTTTCAGTTCTTATCACATGATCAAACTTTATTTCGACGCAACACTTTTGTTTTCATAATATGTACGAGTACATAACTAAACAAGTTGAAGTTTTATTTAACACTGGCTGTTGCTCTTGGTTTTGGTTGTCAGATATTGTTTTTATCTATGGTATCATATTGGCGTAGCTATAGGGGTGACGGGGTGGTCCTATATCACATTCCCGGTAGTAAAAGCATATAGTAATTCAGATAACTCTATTATTCCACAAATGCAGTCAACTTATCCGTTGGTTGAGTCTTTCAACGACTTACTCTCATGAGTTAAAAAGGTTGTCTTGCTTCGTTTTGAAGTATAGGGGATCCTGTAACCTTAATTGTTTAAAAACGCTTACGTTCCAGCATCAGGCTGA
>NJDC01003330.1:339782-350145 GCA_002245475.1 Calephelis virginiensis
TCCATGATTATCCCTTACGTAGTAAGGCAAGTCATTTATGTATATGAGAAACAAAATGGTCCCAGAATGGAGCCCTGGGGGACACCTATGGTAACAGCAGCACCTGTCGATTTTACACCATTAATCTCGACTTTCTGAATTCTCCCGCTCAAATAAGAAATCAGAAGATCGAGTGACTTATTTTTAATTCCATAATGGCGAAGTTTCCCGATCAAAGTATCATGGTTAACGCAATCAAATGCCTTGGACAAATCACAGAATACACCGAGTGCATCCTGAGAGTCCTCCAAGGCTTCATAAATATTCTTTAACAATTCAACACCAGCATCGACTGTTGATCTACCCCTTGTAAAACCAAATTGTTTATTATGAAATAACCCCAATAGGTTAAAATGTAATAACATTTGATTAAGTATATTTTTTTCAAATATTTTACTAAGAGTAGGCAGAACGGAGATAGGTCGATAGTTGGTGGGATCAGACGAACTACCAGATTTAAATAGAGATATAACCTTACTAATTTTCATTGGGTCAGGAAAAACGCCATTTGAAACACAACAATTGAATATTACAGCTAGGTAAGAAGCAACTACATTTATTACTGAAGCAACCATTTTTAGAGAATGACCCCATAAATCTAAAGTATTCTTCATTTTTAATGAATTAAAGACTTTTATTATGTCATTTTTATCAACCAACGAAAATTAAAAATTATTGTTACACTCTGTTACATGTTGCTTCAATAATGATTCTGCAATGATTGGTGAAGAGTTAAGAACTCTAGTAGTTTCTGCTGCAACATTGGTGAAAAAATGTTCAAACTGCATTGCAACGTCCAATTCACCTTTTATGTCCACATTGTCAATTTTCAAACTGTAGTCATTCTGAAACATTCTGGTTTTCCCGGTTTCACAATTGATAATGTTCCATGTAGTTTTTATTTTATTTGAAGATTGTTTAATAGTATTTTTCAAATACAAGGATTTAGCAGTGGTACAAGCCTTTTTGAAAATTTTTGAATATTTTTTTACATATTCTTTAAATACACTGGTGTGATTATATGTTCTTTCATTATACAACTCAAATAATCTTTTTCTACTTTTACAAATTCCCAATGTTGCCCATTCACTAAACGCTCTTCGATTAGTATTGATTGACATTTTCTTAGGTGTGAATGTCTGATGATGAACAGTTTGAATTAATGTAAACAATGAATTATATAATTCATTTGGATCATCATGATACGGCAACATTGGTAATTTTTCCAATAAGGCAAGGTTTATATGTTAAAAGAGCCAACATCGCACAAGAATGTTAAGCCTTCTGCGCGAATAAGTTAGCAAGCTTCTCAATCTCTAAAACTAAACATGACAATAACGAGTACTGATGTTCCAGGGGCATCAAGATTGTTACATGTTTTGATGTTGCAAAACTTTATCCCCTAGTAGCCATATTATTATAAACGTACTAAGGCTATTCTGAAAGACACTGGTTTCTAATAAATAAGACTAAAAAAGATGTTGATGATTAATTTATTGTTTTTCAAAGTATATAACCCTTACTTTTTACACATTTTTCTGTTCGTTGTAGTGAGTCCAATATTCAGAAGGGACTTCTCCGACGGTTTTTTGGAATGCGTTCACCGCCGCTTCTGGGCTTGAGAATCCTAAATCTCTAAGTTTATCTTTTATTCTTGGGAATAAAAAGAAGTCACAAGGTGCGAGATCCAATCTGTACGGCAGATGCGTCATCAGTTTCACATTTGAAGACTTTAAATACGCATTTTGTTCTCTTAGCGAAATGTGCGTACGCGTTATCGTGGTGAAGGATGGCAACACTTCGAGCGCCCTTTTCGCTAACTTTTTATAAGATACTAAGCAAGCAATGGTTTACATATCAACCTGTAGTGACAGTCCTTTGATTTGAAAGAGACACTGTCACTGAAAGTAGCCAGTTGCAGAAACTTTTAATATGATCGACGTATTAAATAAATACATTAGTTTCATTTCATAACCACACTTTACACCAATGAAGCAAAGAAATAAAGATGTAGAGTCTACTTTACCACGAAAAATATTACAGGTTCAAATCCTGTCTGGGGCGAAATTTTTTCTTTCTTTAAAATTTATAGAAATCTATCCCAAGCACAGGGCAAGTGCTAAAATAAAAATACGTTGCGAGAAACGAAAGTTATGGCCATTCTAAAATGTGAATTTCATCTGTAATGATGAACTCATTTGGTGGGTACTCAGAATTGTGTATCTATAGGACATAACTACCCGCGTTAACGGGTTAGAAAGGAATAAAAAATTCCGCCACGGGACTTGAATCCTCAGTAGCTCAATTGGTTAGAGCATTCGTCGGCTTGAGACGAAAGGTTACAGGTTCAAATCCTGTCTGGGGCGAAATTTTTTCTTTCTTTAAAATTTATAAAAATATGGCTACTTGTGACAGGTTAATAATAAACAATAGTTTGATTTTTCAATGTTAATCATGTAAATTCTGTTAGCGGGGGTTGTCGACTTGCGATTTAGAACAGTATTGAGACCGATAACTAGAAGGGCAATGCCCTTAAACAACCTTTTATTTCAGTGCTACATATTCGAATTGTTGATGGCACAAAATTGTTAAAAAGACTATTTCAATAGCCTGTTGTCTTGTAAGAAAAAATAATAATGCATAATAATCCAATTAATAAAAGATTTAAAAAGATTTTCCCCCGTGTTGGTCCGGGCTCCTTCGCAGAATAGACCATCTGCATTCCTGTCAAGCACCTCATAAAAGACGAGCTTAGGCTTACTGTCACTAACACCGTGACATCTGACTAGGTGGTAGAGTTTCGCAGCGACTCTCCCGGATTGGTACCACCGCCTTACCTATTCCTGCCGCCATAACGTCATTACGTGTTCCGGTTTGGAGGGTTAGGTAGCCGGTAAACTTACTTTTGCTCGAGGCCTCAATACCCGGCCTCAGGTTGGCATCGCGCCATTACCACCTTTTGGTGTCTCTAGGCGGCGTGATTTTTTTACCATCAGGTAATCCGTCTGCTTGTTCGCCTTGTAGTAACATAAAAAAAAAGATTGAAACAATAAAAAATGGCAAACCCAAACACATAAGACGTTTTATAGCACCAACACCTAAAGTGGGTTCCACTGAAAATAGGGGTTAAGATGAAGTCATCAAGATTCCGCATAATTATTCAGTTTCGTAACTCATTACCGTTAAGTAGAAGAGTTTAAGTGAGTATTCGGCTCGGACTGTTGGCATAAAGCAATTATAGATAACTAACTTCTCCACGGCTTTGCCTGGAAGTTAAATACAAACTATAATATAGTTTTACAAACTATATTACAAGAGGGTACATATGTCCTTCAAACAACAAGTGGGAATAATTTGAGTAATACCTTTTTTGTGACATATGAAGCAATAAATGGTTGATTTGATTTACTATGAAGTTTCACTACTTTCAGTAGCATTTGCGTGAAAGAGTATCAAACAAGCATCCGTGTCTCGAAATCATAATATTATAACGTCAAGCAATAACTTTGGACCCCTTTTTAAGAAAATAGTGCGGACGGAGGAGTGTGAAATTAGGCACTTATAGTTTATGTGTAGGAGAAGTGCAGAACGCTAATATTTTAAACTAACCATAAAATATGTGTTGATAATTTTGGAAACAAAGTAGTTGGTCTTGATAAATGAAGATTCTTATCAAAAATGTAATTAACAACAGAACTTTAATATTAATAATTTATACTGAATAACTTATAATTAAAATGTGTTATGGTTTATACCACTACTATATATAAATGAATCCCTATTTCCCTTGGTCATCGCATCGCGCGTGATCGGATGGACCAATTTTGTTAATTCTTTTTTGTTCTGTTAGCTATCGTCATCTAAAAAAAGCTAAGAAAATGACAGAGAAAACAGAAAAATCATAATCAGTAACTATCAACATCAAGTGGTATGAAGCCAGGTCAGTTAGAGCATAATATAAATAACATTGTGAAATTAATTAGATTCATCAGCATCAACAAAGCATCTTCACTACTAAAAATATGTAAGTAATTTTTACACAATTATCTTTAAGAAAATGTAAATTGCAACGTTATCTTTAATCACCGATTTTTTAGTATCAAACCTTTAATCGCCGATTTAATGAAGCCGTTAATAAAGTTTCAGAAAATTATAACATAGAAACTAAGAATCTCTTAAGCAAATAATCTGAAAGCTCTTTTTACTCTTTAGAAAATATTTTCCAATAATCTTTAGGCCATACAAGCATTTTTACCAAATCTTGTATTACTTCAATTACACAAGAACTATGCATATTATAATCTCTGAACCCCTTTAAATGTAGTATTAAAAAAACTCAAGCTGTTTGCATATTCATAATAACAAATTATTTTTTGTAACAAGCAGAAACTTGAAAAAGTGAATCAGTTATAACAAAAAAGATTCGAAAACATTTTTTAACAAACTGAAAAATCTTTTAAGCAAAGTAAAGTGTATTCATGCTAGTATTCTAATCCCAGGTAACTTTGTTTTATTATAAAATGAAAAAGGTCATTCTTTGTTACCCTACCCGGAAATCGAATCCGAAATCGCATGAAGCCAAGTCCAACACCAGACCACCAGACCACAGAAGCGGTTTGTTTATTACCAAGTCAAATTTATTGTCATCGTATATGGATGCTGATAAAAAAGAGTTTTAAGTAATACATGGTTTTATGTTACATACATAAATGGAAAAAATAAGAAAGTGCATTTTTATTCTTAAATGAAATTTTGAAAAAATAAACGTAGGTAGGTACCTAATAGTCATTAATTTCACTATTTGTGGATTGACACACTATTGCTTATCACCATCCATATAGCCTAGATATATCGTCATTTTTAAGGCTAAAAAACTTATCGAGCACACTCAGTAATATTTTAATTAAAATCTTCCATCAAAAGTCGTTTTCATTAAAATTGGAGATAAAACTCCATATAACTTCAGTTTGTATATTCGTAGTCATAGTACACGGATTATTTTTACCTTCTTTCACGGCGATGTAATAAAATTCAGCTTAAAAGTGCTAGTTCTCACCGTAACGCTTTCAAATTGCTTCGAAATCGTGAAAGATTTTTCATCTTTAATATCTAAGTAATCCTGGCACATAACTTCAAACGGACATTTCGGAACGACCCTTCTCCTTACTATTTTATATGATAATCTTGTTTTCTTAAGGTTTCTACATAATATGTTTGTTCACGTTTTTTTATACAGAGATATTATTAGGAAGTTATTTTTAATATTACATACATACATACATATCTTCACGCCAAGTCCCTTACGGGGTAGGCAGAGAGTATCGAGTGCCAGACCTCACGATCCTGACAAACCTGTCTTGCTTCCTTCACATTCATATTAATATTACTGTTTTTGTATATCTCGACAACATCACCAATAGATACCAAAAATGTCAAAAGTGTGTTTTCAAGTAAGGGCTGGAAATGAAGGAAGCAAATTTACCAATTACATTAATTTTACTAGGTTTTCTCGAATCATTTAACAATGTTTCAGCAAGAGGCTTAAAAAACGTAAAAAGTAATACAAAAATCATAAATGAACTAAGAAAATTTAATAACATAGTCATTATATTATATTGTTTTACTTAGTTCGCCGTACATTGCGCGATGCCATCGACCTTTCACGGAATATTAAAAGTGCCATAATTTGTTTATTTTGGATCTGATGTTTTTAGTTAATTTTCAGTTAATTAACCACAATACCCAATTTCAAGCACTAATTTTAAAATACCTTACACAAATATCTTCACGCCAAATCCCTTGTGAATTTGACTGGGTTCATCCATTCTAGATTCTTTTTTTTCATCGAATATGTTTTCGTAAGAACTCTAGTACATGCAATAACAATGTTAAGCATCGAATATATTTTGAAAATAACTAATATAAACAATGATTTTATACAAAACGAGCACTTAATAGTAAATTATACGAATTTTGCGTTTAGAATATTACGTCAATTAGGAGTCGGAAATGGCAGCTAATAAGCTATATCAAAGTTGATCATTTCGGGCTGTTAAATTAATGAATGCAATATAATGTCAACGGAGTTAAACTCCATTGAAATTCCCACGGTTCATTAGGATTCTCGGAAATTCTCAGCGTTCATTAGAAATACCCTAGTAAAGTGGACCTGGGGTGTAAATAAGTGATTAACGCAGTTGGGATTGTTTTGAGACTCTGTGCCAGCGCTGCAAGTCGGGGAAACTCTTGATACATTTAAAATGAGCCCGTCCAACTCGTCGTTTATGTTACAAACTGTTCCTTTTATCTTTTTTTATCACATGTCTTTAAGATTAAATGGCCTTGACTTTTATGGATTAGAAATTAATCCATATTTTATAAATCTCTTCTGAATCAATCTTCTAGTCGTTCTTGCGCATATTTCAATATATGGTACCTAGTCGATATTTTCATATTTTTTATATTTAGATTTAGATTTCGATTTGCATATACCCTCGGCCATAGGACAGTAACATAGTGTGATAGACATCATAGCATCTCTCACTTTCAGACAAATGGAATGAGAAAAAAACGAAATCTTATATACAAAACCAAAACACTACTATACTGTTATAACTAACACATGTTCCAATAAATTGAATAATCGGCTATGAATTTATTATACTTTTAATAGTTCAAATAAAATTGTCGAAAGAAATGTTTTAAAAAGCCAATTCAAATTTTTATTATACAAAGGAAAATACAAAATTGAGTATATATCATTTTAACTCTTCATCAAACAAGCAAAGTAGTAGTTAACAAATAAGCCAATATTGCCGTTTTTACAATAAGTCAATTATTATGCATTAAAGTAGATCTTTCTATATTATTGTTTATTTTAAATAAATTTAAAAATGTATCACATATGAATTATGTAAAAACATACATACATCATACAACAATGCAACATACAATACAACATAAAACACAATCCCGCTTAGTTTCTTTCGCTGAATATTCAGGCGACAGAAAAGAAGATTTTTGACATTAGTGAGAGCCGAGAGGACGAGTTCCGAACCTGTGGTAGATTTTAGATTGGTACACACTTGTCACAAATACCGATTATATGGTGTTTGTAAATTAAATATGTATGGTAATCTTAATAATATTATAAATGCGAAAGTTTGTCTGTTTATTTGTTATTTCTTCACGCCATAACTGCTGAACCGATTTTCATGAAATTTGATACACACACAGAGGGTAACTGGGATTAACACATAAGTAATGTTTTATCCCGAAACCATGTTTTGGTGGGAACACGCGGACAACAGCTAGTTATATATATTTAATAGAACAAAAATTTATTAATATCTTTTATCCTTGTTCCATAGGTATTCATAAAAAATGTTATGAAGTGTTAAATAACGCACGACCCATTAATTTTACAGATAAACGTTACCTACGGGCTACTGTTTGTGTATTAGTTTTGTGGAAAACTTTCACAAACACTTTATGTATGCGGAGAGTAATCTGTTTTACTTACTTGAATGGTTTCTATCATTAACACTTGCTAAAACTTATGTTTATGTATTAAACTAGCTATCAAAATTGTTTTTTTTTTGGGGTTTATAGGTTATTAGGTTTAGACTTGAGAGTTTAGTCTATTTCTATGAGTACTAACTTATTTTCAGGCGCACTTAAAACTCCAGTCTTACTAGGTGATAGAGTTAGGCAGCGACTTGTCCGGATTGGTACCACCACCTTACCTATTCCTGCCGCCATAACGTCAGCACTTGCCGTTGACGTGTTCCGGTTCGGAGGATAAGGTAGCCGGTAAACTTACTTTTGCTCGAGGCCTAACATACCGGCCTTAGGTGCGCTACGCACCAATAGCACCCTTGGTGTCTCTAAGTGACGTGAATTTCTTATCATCAAGAAAACCATCTGCTTGTTTGCCTTCCAAGTTCTAATATCATAAAAATGAAAAAAAAAACAAGTAAACGGCTCTCCTATTTATATAATCCACCAGTCGCCATAGACACCATTGACATCACGTTACTGGCGCGTTGTCTTCTTATAGCCGGGATCTTAGACCAAGCGTGCAACTTTACCTACATCTTCATCCTTCAGGACACAACATGTCATGGATTAATGTAGACACAATGGAAATACAAAACAAAATTAATAAGAAAATGCGCGCGAATATCCTTTCTATACTTACTTATTGTTTTTTACACATATCATAGCAACAGAGATAGAAAGATACAGCCACTTCTGTCAGCAAGGATAGAAACTTCATACCCCTATTATAGTTAAATTTGTGTTACTATTCGATTTCTGCTTTTCCTTCGTCTAGTCAACTAAAAAGCCTTTCCATTACGTCTTATTTGTTCAGAAATTGTCGTTGTATGTTAAGATCAAGTCGGGAAGTAATTTCACTGGGTTCCGCCGGATACATATCTCCTGTCGCATATAGACCTACCACTTTACGGTTTGTCATTTCCGCAATCAACCGCCATTTTGAATATGCATTGTTTTGCTCTGATTGCCTGTATTGTATTATTTATTCAGATTTTGTGAGACCATACTTTTATTTATCTAATATAATCGCCTCTGTGGTCTAGCGGTTCAGTTGTTGGACTTGACTGCATGAGGTCCCGGGTTCGAGTCCCGGGTCGGGCAACAAAAAGAAAATTGGGTTTTTCCAATTTTCTAATAAAAAAAAAGTGTTGCTCGGGATTGGAAATGTGCCCGGTTGGCGATAGGCTTGCCACCTATCACATTGTGGGACTTAGTGTCTTCGGCTAGTCGTGGGTGCCCTGGTTGTGCCTTTGCCTACCCCTTCGGGGATATGGGCGTGAAGATACATCTAATATAAATGTTATATTGACAACAAAATTATTGTGATAAATGAAACTAGAGATTCTTGATTTTGTTTTGTATATAACTCGCCGTTTGAAAGTAGGATTTGTTATGTGGCATATGCCATAGGGTTAGCATACATCTCTCCTGATGGCAAGAGACTACGATCGTTTCTAAATGTTATAGTTGTGTTGCTAACCTACGGCTGGGCACTTTAGGCCTAACAGGCCTAAAGTGCAAATCTACCGGTTTCCCTGCCCACTGGACCGGTATTACAATGTGAAAGGCAGGGAATCTCTATCCGAACAAGTATTTGCAACCAGTGGTTTTCTTTGCAAGATGCATTTAACATATGTTTTCCTCATATGAGCTGCCAGACAAAGAGACAGATGGTCGTACAACGTGGTGTATAGCCGATGGACGTAGACAAAAGGCTTAGGTTTAAATTTAGAAAAGCACGCTTAACATTTTTATTTTGCATACATGTAATAATATGTAGGTAAACTATTACGTCCACGTCGATGTAACTAGATTTTAATTTCAACGTCTCTTAAAAATAGATAATATTTATTTTTCCACCTTTCATTAAGTTCACGTTTAAAAGTCGAATACTTAAAATAATTGAATCCTAAAGTTCCCACGAAACACAGAATAGTTACTTGTATCCGAAAATGAAATAATTAAAAAATGCAATGTACTTATGTCCTGTTCCGTTCTGTCGATCTTGGAGAATACAAGTAACTTTTTCTGATATATCAACACATGAAAGCTTTAATAATATAAATATCTGAAACCGCAAAAGCTAGTAAAACATAAGCAAAGTTAAAAAGCAATATTGTATAACGAGAATAACCCGCTCACATCACTTTTACATGATATTTATTTTGTTTCTGGTCATAGTCCATTAACACTATATTGTAGAGTAATTTATTTTGGACTGCATAATTTATATTGTCCTACCACAGCTGACAGCGATGCGACATTAATGCCAATTTCTGCATGAAGGCTATATTTTGAGGAACATAATTTGATGTCTGTTGAATTAATATCGTCATGTATTTGTCCCTTGCGGTCAGGCTAAGTAAAATAAGAAACCGATCTAAGGTCAAAAATAAAACACGTCTGTTTTACACCGACTGTAATATCTAGCTGAAACTAAACAGCTCTACCAAGCAAACGTGTAAAGAAATATATGAATACCTTAATTTTCAAATCAGTAGGGTTACTTTTGTATCTCGATTTCTTGCAAATTGTATTTGGAATCGAAAATGTCATTTTTGCTACTCTTGAACTAACAAATTATTAACATCTAGTATACACATATAAAATAAACTATAAATTATTTTATCGGATCCGTTTTTTTAAGCTAAAAGTTAATAAACTGCTAGTACTGTGTTTGAGAGTACCTAAAGTTATATATCCGATTCCAATTTCGAATTTGTGTGAATTCGAGATTCAAGAGTACAGCTATCTCCATATTCTA
>NJDC01003330.1:350324-361675 GCA_002245475.1 Calephelis virginiensis
TGAATTCGAGATTCAAGAGTAACCCTACAGCTATCTCCATATTCTAGCTTATAGCTATATAATATATGCAAATCAAGGTATACATATCTGAAAGAAAAAATACAACCTAATACTCCTCGTATTATTTTATGTTCCTTCATGCATTAAAAAATTAACCAATTTTAAAATATATCTATTTTGGTAATAACATATGTATGTTTCTCTTGGTAGTAAGTACCATAGACATACATGTCACAAGAAAAATAATTTACTTATTTAAGCAACTATACTAACATTTTGTATAAGTTGATTCCCATGATCAATCAAAATTTAATTAATTTGAAACAAAATTAATTAATCCAATCACATCAAAAATATTTTAAATTAATAATATTCCAATAATAAAGATGTCAAGTATAAAATACAAAAGCTTTTAATGTTTGAAGGGGCCCTACATTAAAATGCTGGTCACATGTTTCATTAACATCGATTTTAAACTAAACGATTTGAATCCTCGTGCAGGCAAATCGGTAATCAAATGCATCTTCACCACAAAATAGTACAAGTTTAACCCCTGGCTACAACCGCGTATTAAAATTATTTAGCACTCACGAGGGAATCCCTTTAGATATCGAGATAAAAAAGTATCCTGTAGAGCAGATGTACAGGTAAATAAAATAAAATATAGTATTAACGTTTCATAAAAATTAAGTTAGAAACGAACGCAAGCGATTCCACGGCTAACTAAATAGTATTTTACTATTAGTGAATTTCTTCATAATGGTCGCTCAAAAGTTGAAAATTTGACGTGAAGCGGTGAATGGAAGGAAATTGAATTTTCGTTGAATTCTGTTTTGCAAATATTTCGAGTTTGGGCTTTATCGACAGTTTTATCACCACAATCCATGCTATATTTTAAACTAGCGACCCGCCCCGGCTTCGCACGGTTAAAATATACACATAAACCTTTCTGTTCAATCACTTTATCTATTAAAAACACCGCATCAAAATCCGTTGCGTAGTTTTAAAGATTTAAGCAAACAAAGGGACATAGGGACAGAGGAAGTGACTTTGTTATATACTATGTAGTGATGCGAAAACTTGTTTATGACCTTCATGAGGTCCCGGGTTCGAATCCCAGGTCGGGCAACAAAAAGAAAATGTAGTATTTTACAATTTTCTGATAAAAAAATGTTGCTCGGGATTGAATATGTTCCCGGTTGGTGATAGGCTTGCCATCTATCACATAGCGGGACTTAGTGTCTTCGGCTAGTCGTGGTTGCCCTGGTTGTACCTCTGCCTGCCTCCTGGCTGGGATATGGGCGTGAAGATACTTTTTTTTAATGGGTTCGCCCATTCGACTTTGAATTATCATAAAATAGGTGAACCTGATATACTTAAAAATGTGTAAAATATCCGACATATACCATATTGTTAGTTATACACACAGTTAAATATACATTTTTCTTCGTTGTGTAACTTAGATCTAATAAAAAAATCACATTAGGTTCGGAGTTCTCTGTTCTGTGACAAACTTTCTTTACACTTTTACTCTATACAAGCTACTGTCCTTTGACACTTAAACTTCAATTGCCACTTTAAAAATTCAAGACAAATGCTTTTAGCGCACTGGAGTTAAAGAAAATAACTTAGAATACTAGATGTTTATCAAACACGAAATACTACAGGAAGCTAGCGTCACGATGTCTGTAAATGAAAAAATATATTGTAGGTGGGTATCTTTTTTTACTGTTTCAAATTAAATGTCGAATATTTGTATTTTTTTTTATTTTCATGTTTTATTATGACTTAGTATATTGTGGAAAAACAATCTTTAATTTTAGTAGTTTTCTTGTTAATAAACTATATTACACACAAATCGTAGTAGATATTTATATTTTTAACGCTAACTAATTTACCGTTTAGTATAGAATGTCCTCTGTGGTCCGGTGTTGGCAAATTTGGGACACATGTAGTCGAACATGTGTCCCAAATTTGATTCCTGAGTGGGGCAACTCAATAGGATTTTTTTTTAATTTTCTAATAAAAATACCATAACCCTGAATTAGATATGTGCTCGGTTGACAATAGTTTTGCCACCTATCATAATGTGGGGTTAAGTATCTTTAACTAGTCATCGTTGCCGTGTTTGTATATCTGACTACTCTTTATTGATAGTGTCGTGAAGATGATAGGAATGTTATCACAGGCGTACTCTAAGAGCAAACTTCTGTGATAAAACTGGTTTTAAAACTTTTATGTTTTATAACTGAATACATTATTAAAAATATAACGTAGGTACTTAAATTTAAAGCAGGTAAAAAAATGTATCGATAAATTCTTCTTGTGACCACGTTTCCTGAAACAAAATCAATACACCTCGATATAAATATTTTTTAAATATTCGTTGAACAATTACAAAAAAATATCTAACCTCAAACCAAAGAATAATATGTTGCGAGTATAAGTAAACGATAATAATATAAAAAACTAGATACTGTTAGCTATATGATACTTAAATATAACAAACACTCAGACCTAGCAAAACAGACATCAATGTTTACCACAACAATGCCTGTCCCAAAGCCTAAAATTAAGCAAACAAATAAGTGTTGTACTCGTTTGAAATTAACGACGAATCAACTTACTGTTTTATTTAATTTATCTTGTTCTCAATAGTACAACATTAACCTTTATTATATATTAATTACAAAAATGAAAAGTCAAAATCAATATTGCAAAACGTTTTAGCTTAATCGGAAATTTAGAACTTTTTGCCGCCTCGTTGATCGAGGGGTGTACGAATATGATCTATACCACTGACCAACCGCGAAGCACAAGTTTGAGCAGGCATTCGTGTTTTAACTATTTCGGCGTGTGTAAGTGTCTATTAAATTTATTATGATATCTCTATATATGTTTCTATGTTATCGGGTTAAATTCAACTTGTATAATTTGTCTATAAATAGGTTTATTTTTTTAAATATTCATTTATTTTTTATTTCACACTTGCCACAATTCGAAAGTGGACAATTTCTCATCATAAAATAAAATTAACGTTTAATTTCGTAAAAACCTTAAATAAAGTATATGAAACTACTAAAAAGTTAACTAAAAACGGTAATATTTAAACATACATACACAACGGCTAACATAAACAGCTATCATTTTTATCTACTAAGTATAGAATATATATAATCAACAGTTACTAACCAAGTATCTTGCAACTGTAGTCTCAAATAATATCTTTTCTAATTAAAAGCGGAAGACCCAAAACAGATTTTCAGAGCTATTCTTTTCTTGAACTTAATCAACTTTTCATATCTGCAAAACTAAATTACAGCTATAAAATTACCACCGTAACCGAAGCCTGGCCACCCTATTGCACCACAGCCGTTTCAAGTTTCCAATTATATCTCTTTCAGTTTAGCTAACTCATATAAAACTTCCAACTCGTGTCTTTAACTAGATCCTAGTGATACTTCATGTTAACGTATGTTCATTAAAAACTTATCTATAAGAATTGTAACTGCACCTTCGGGTATTAGAAATCTTATGCCATACCTAATGCTCCTGATAAGTTTGAAAACATAGCCTTGCTTCCTTATATTAGGGCCTTTTGCTCATGTTTCTTGTATTTAATTTTAAATTGCTCTCACTTTAGTTACTTTACTGCTAAGAGCAAACCAGATTTTTTCATGTAAGTGATAATAATAGACTTTTGACACTAATCGTAAGTTATGAAAGTGAACATTAGTGGATATTGAAATCCGCGGGAGTAAAAAAAAGAGTTAAGTTCGGGAGGAAAATATACTTTAATTTTTTTCCACATAGATACGTACGGTATCATCGGCTCATTTTCCATGACTTATTTTTCATTATTTGTACTACCATTGATTGTAAAGCAAACCAAACGACAAAGTACAAAGTGACGGAAAAATCCCCACTCCAACCAATATTTCCTTTCCTTTTTAACCGACTCAAAAATAGGAGAGAGTTCTCAATTCCGCTGCATGTTTTTTACATTTTTTATGTTTGGTATGCGATTACTCACTTAATAACAAAAAAAATATTTTTTATAGGTTCTTTTTTAGAAAGATATTTCATGATTCTGAGATGGTCCCATATAATAGTAACTCAAAAAGACTAGTGAGACCAATATGTGGGACCTTCTCGGAATCATTGGTTATCATTCGAAACCAGAATTTACAAATCGTACGTATATACATAATGAAATAGTTAAGAGTCGGTTTTCGCAGTTTTAGTGCTTTTAAATTATTTCCTCGTAACGTTTTGACTGTTGGGATTTTTCATTCAACGCTTTCATATATAACTTGTGAATTCGTCTCTTTTATAAACAATTGATCCTTGGTTTTTATTTAATACCATGTCATACCTATTCATCAATTTTCTGTAATATTTTTTTTATTTTATTACATCAACAAAAAATCCACAGCACAAACTACGTAATAAATTTAATCTAACAAGTACAATAAACGTAGGCTAATTAAGGATTTTCATTTTGTATTCAGTTTGCTATTTTTTAGCGATAGAATAACACAGTCATATTATAGTTTTATATAACATAATCATTTATATTTATTCATTATCATTATTAGCACTTTTAAATTAACAATCGACGACTGGTGATAATATAATAAATGATTAAAACTAATACTATAATTATTTTTGTTTTTTTACTCTTTACATATATCCAAAAACATTAAAAAATAAACATTTATTTAGTTTGAACACCTCTTATCTCCTGAAGAGATCTTGTCGAGCAAAGCTTGTGAGGAAATAGACAGAGGCAAATAACACACCTAATATTTTTTATAACAGCGAACAAGCGAGAAGACAGCGAACAACCAAAGGACTATTTTGTTGGTAAGAGACAACCGTGGTCTAAAACTAGTGGTCTATGTCAAAGATGCTATCTTGTGGCCCACAATGTTGTAATTATGGCGGGAGAAATATAAAATAAAATGCTAACAATAACAACAATTGAGCTATTTCAAATACATTTATCACATTCAACATTTCAATTTTGGTCAGAGATTTGAAAATAGAACGTTTACAATTCGGTTATGAATATCAAAAGTGCTAACGCTTGATCGTCGATGCAATCACCAATCACGTCATTGAAAAATCGTTTCAATTTAGTAGCACAGCTCGGGCGGAAAATGCCCGCACCGTGCTGCGAGCGAACGGTAATACGCTATTACCATCATAACAAAGTTACACTCGACTTAATTCAGCCCCAGGCACTGTGACGGCCAAATTCGCTAATTTCTCTTATATGAGACGACAAGTATGAAAATCATATTTGAATACTATGTAATGTAGTCCTGGAAATTGTACAACTTTAAATTAGTCACATTCAATGTTTTATTATCGCATTAAAACTGTAAATGTGGTCGACACGTCCAAAATGCACTCGGACATTGATAACATTTTGACATATCCAATTTCAATTCAATATTTCCGTCAAAAGTACCATATCTTCCATACAGGGTAAAGTTTTTTGCCAGTTTTCCTTGCTTTTTCAATGTTTCTTTTATTATTGCAAAATTCTTCTTTACTTTTCCTATGAATGTTTACAAATTGGTGATTCTTAAACCATATGTCATAATTATAAGTTAAAGATCCCTAAATAATGTTTTTTTTATTATTTTAAAACAACATTTCAATTTCTTTGCATTTAGGAGTTAACAAGTGCAAGCTTTTGTAAAACTTTTAAAAGTCCTAGCCTACCTATTTGATATTTAAAAAATAAAATTAGAGTATTTTTTTATTTTAATTTCTAAAAGCTAAAATAGGTAAGGTAAATGCAATATTTCGGGCGGCCCTAACCACAAGGTTAAATCGTAGTTCAACATCGTATCTCAAAAACTGCCGTGTATATTTGCCGTCTTGCATTATGACAAGAACTGTACTGTTTTTTTTAATCAAATAGATATGTAAAATATATTTAAATGTATATTTAAAGAGACACTACCGTATTCAACAATGGTTGGCATAATACACATTCAGCAGTCTCGATGCAGACTGTGCATGCGATGATATCGTCGAAAGCCTTTAATACCCCAAGGAGGCTATGTATCCACAACAACCCGCAATGGCTACTGGCTGTCAGCCGATATTCAGAGGATCCATTAACAAAGCACACCTATAAAGGTCAATTAGAATTCAACGCTCTGATCGGATGGAGCTCTAAATTTCGGAACTAGCCTCCCAGCATGAAAATTTATATAAGATCTTATGCGCAAATGGTCCAATTTCATTTAAAACCAAGACACATTGATCAATTGCAATAAAAGTAAATTTGCAATAAAATACTTTTGCACATTCCTAATCCCTGAACCCAAAACACTCCTAATCACAATTTCATAATATCGATAACTTAAAACTTTTTGAGTTTTGTTAATACAGACTTAAAATAAAATTAATATTAAACCTTCCTCTTCAATAACTTTATCTATTTAAAAAAACCGCATCAAAGTCGGTTGCGTAGTTTTAAAGATTTAAGCATACAAAGGGACAGAGGAAGCGAATTTGTTTCATGCTATGTAGTGATAATTATTAATTATTATATACAATTAATATAAATGTAAATCGAAAAACAAATATGCACAAAAAGTTTTAAAGTGAAAAAGGCGTTTTAAAAACTGAACTAAGTAAGAATTGATTTCGGTTTATACAATTCGAACGAATTATCTCCTAATACACTAACAAAGAAAACGGATCACTGAAAAATCTTTCACACTTTTGTATTGTGTTGAAAATGGCAAAGTGAAGTCAGGAGAGTAAACACAAAGCACATTTCTTCAAAATATTCAATAAAATAACGTTTCACTCTAAGTAGTAAGCTAAAGTCGATATTCCTTTATATTGAAAGTGTAGCTCTAAATCCAGTCGTTTAGTAAAGAAGCAAAGAGATAGACTGCCATAGAATCCCCGGTGAACATGAATGCCTATTGCCACGTCGCTTATCTACAATATACGGTACGAGTCAATCGTGGAACCATTGCGTCCTGGGAAAACTCTATTTCAAAGGAAAATTACAGGGCGACTATATTCTAAGGGAAAATTATAGAGCTACAAATTTCAAACAATAAAAACGTAAGTAATAGAATAATCTTGAATGTCTTTACATTCACTGACGGAATAAGTAATTTCTACAAGATCTATTGTGATTTGTTTAATTTCTTTTTGCTTTTTATTAATTTCTGGGTTCTAAAGTCTATATAGATATATTTCTGTCATTTTTGTCTCGATTTTGACACCAAAACAGGAAAATATTAAACGCTCGTTTAATTAATTGAAAGCTCGTACCGAATATATTACCTTTCTAAATAAAATAACTTCCAGATACGTTACTCGTTTTTAAAAAATGTTTCGCGCTGTAACCAAGATTGAAATTTTTTCACTTTCAAAAATTTTTACACTTTTAAGTAAGTAAGTATCTTCAAGTCCATATCCCCGAAGAAGTAGGCAGAGACACAACCAGTGCACTCACTGAGTGGCAAGCCTATCGCGAACAACGTTTTTTTTTTACAAAATTGGAAGAAAATAAATTTTCTTTTTGTTGCCCTTTTACACTTTTAGCTCAGAATATATCAGAAACGAGAGCCAATAGGTGAAATTAGGACAATCCAGATTTAATTTGTGACATTTTGAAGAAATATACCTCAAATGGACCAGGTTAAGGAGCAGTTACCAGTTGCCTGTTATCAATATACTTATTTGACAATAATATCTTACCCCAGAAGAATGGTTACAATTGAAAAAGATAAATGAACAGGTTAAAACTTTATGATCATCCAGCCGAGCTAAATCCGCACTAAATATTATTCCAATAAAATCTCGTTAAGTCCAGCAAACCACGAGCACTTTTAATTTGTGTATTTGATAGATTATTGGAAACCATAAAAGTGATACTTAAAATTTCCTTTCATTACGGGAAAGCGGGATAACGATCCCATTTTATGTCGACAGAGTTGACAATCGTTTTGACAGGCGATCCGTATCGAGAGAACCTGCCACGCCACAGGGGACAATATTCCACTGACATTTTATTATTTTTATGCTAATTTCCCCGTTCGGAATGAAATAAAATTGAATTGAAAACCCTTTCGCTGTATGTACTATAAAATAATTTTATTGTAAATCAAGTATGCATGTATAACGTTTCAGCTTCAGGCCAAACCTTAACGATGTATGCTGAATATTTCGTTCTCATACCGGAAAGTTACTTTAGCGAGTGGTACGAATTTGCTGCCAACAGCAAGTACAAAATAAAGGAACGAAATAGTACCAAATTATACAATCAAGTTTAACTATATTGAAAATTAGCAATTAGCAAAGCCTAGGCCAAGTTAAATACAATTTTATAAGACATTGGTAAGTTTAACAAAAACACAGTGCCCCACTCTCAAGTTGAAACTTCTTTCGTAACACCCCATAAAACGTAACATGATGCGAGAATGTACGGGCGAATAATTTTAATGGTTCGCTGACAGATTATTTCAGAAAATTAAATTTTAGCTCGTTGGACACAGACCATAAAGTTCATGCTTACAAATCTCTTTGTTATGGCATCGTAACTAGATTATGTCCGTTTCGTCGTGAAGACGTCGCCATGTTGTCATAATATCGCATGTTTTATTATTGCATAATAAACGTAGGGCCCATTCTGCTCATTGGTACTAAAATAATTAATTACCGTTAAATCTTTAGTTTATATTAATTGTTTACTCCATTAAAGATGCAGCTGGAATCTGTTGGCAAATTGGATTATAATCCACGACTATTTATTCTAAAGTGGAATTTAACAATAATCTATTTGTTTTCCGTTCCGTCCTTCCGTTTCGATATTTTAAAACAAATTTCCAGGTACAACTTATGAACATTAAAGATGAATCTAATAACCTCTGACAAAACGTGTAAGTACCTATGAACCATCTTGATCACGTAGCTTTTAAAGAAAAAAATCCGCACCTAAATCAGCCCATTCGTTCAAAAATTGTAGTTCTACAGACATACACACACATAAAAACGTCAAAATTATAACATCCTTCTTTTAAAAAGAGCTTACTCATTTTAAAAGTCAGCAACGTATCGTAATACTCCTTTTTTTGTTGGACCATGGTCGGTGATGGAACCTGATGGAAAATAATCACCAGATAATTTTCCATCAGGTGACTACTTGCTCTGATGCCTCCTTTTCTATAAAAATACTTACTCCGGGGGGCACGCATAAATTTTGTTAAAAAGACTGCGAGTGCCTTCTGTCATATCTGCTACGTTTTAATTTAGTTTCATCAGCTCGTTTCTCTCAATTTACTATGTTTTCTTGTACAGTAATAAACTTACGTCACATATATTACTTTGTCCACGAAACGATGAATGACAATTTCTAAGTATCTTCCCAAGAGCCCGGACCAACACGGGGGAAAATTTTTTTAAAATCTTTTATTAATTGGATTATTATGCATTATCATTTTTTCTTACAAGACAACAGGCTATTGAAATAGTCTTTTTAACAATTTTGTGCCATCAGCAATTCGAATATGTAGCACTGAAATAAAAGGTTGTTTAAGGGCATTGCCCTTCTAGTTATCGGTCTGAATACTATTCTAAATCGCAAGTCGACAACCCCCGCTAACAGAATATACATGATCAACATCGAAAAGTAGTATCTTCACACCCATATCCCTGAAGAGGTAGGCAGAGGTACAGCCAAGGCACCCACGACTAGCCGAAGACACTTAGTCCCACAATGTGATAGGTGGCAAGCCAACCGGGCACATTTCCAATCCCGAGCAACATTTTTTTTACTAGAAAATTGGAAAAACTCAATTTTCTTTTTGTTGGCCGACCCGGGACTCGAACCCGGGACCTCATGCAGTCAAGTCCAACAACTGAACCGCTAGACCACAGAATATAACTGACAAACAAATTTAAAAACATTAAGCTGATGTCATAAACAATAGCTATACTCAATGATAAAACATGCATATCCATAAATGCATAATACAAATATCTAGCTATAAGAATCTGTATCTGTGGGTATATTATATCATGTTAAAAATACAATTGAAAATTAAATCAAACGAGATTATTTTATTGTACGTATAAAAAATTACAAGTCTGAGTACAATAGCACCGGAAAAATGTTCTCAAGCACCGATTACTACAAATTTAAGACATCAAACGTCTTACAAACGTCGCACACGGTAGATTTTGCTATTAGTTTTTCCAGCCACTGCTATGACTAAGGAGGTGACTGATGTTTTCATGAACAAACAATGAACGACTGTGCCAATACTGACAGCAAAACCTACCGTGTAATGGACGTCTAACTGAATTAATATTAAGGCGTGTAAGAGATGGGCATACAGCTTTGTTATTATTGCTAGGAGACCTAACAATAGCTTTGTCAACGTCCAACCAACTCCGCCACGTGCTCACGTGGCTTACTACTCACGTTTTCAACTGCCAGTTCGAAACGGCTTCTGTTTACCTTTATCATAAATCGCTCAACGTGCTCGGAAGTCCTCCAAAACCACTTTTGTGGCTCACGTGTTATACAAATTATTTCCAAGTTGACCCATTTTGACTTATTTGTCCGGCTTCACCTGGTTGTATTGTTAATAAGTCCAATGGAATTTCTTGTTACGTGTTGTTTGAAAAAATTTCGAAATAAATTGTAAATTTTAATGTAGTTGTTTTTTAATTACAGCGCCATCTAGGATAATTTTATTTCTTATCTGTATGGTTGATGACTGTTTTGTGTGTTTAAACTTTAAAGTTTAGACACTATGTTAAAGTAATCTATTATTATATTTTATGATAAAGATCCACTGCCTTAACTATTTCTGTGGCCCAAGTTCCGGATTTGGAGGTAGGTATATTCGCATATTATAGGTCCAACACCTCGGACTCAGGAAAACGACGCACCTGCATCTATAGGCAATGGTTGGGAAACCATCACGCTAGCCGGGTGCATGGTCATTGTTTTATGCTTCAAGCATTTCTTAATGATCAAATGTTTTATGCCACAAAAATATCAGGATATGAAACCGCTTTAGTACGAGGGCCATTCAATAAATTTTTAGCCTAAGAAAAAATAAAGAAAGTTTTGAGAAAGAAAAGATTTATTTTTCAACATAGTCTCCTTTCAATTTAATACACTTGGACCAGCGATGCTCCAACTTTTTTAACCCGTCAAAAAAATACGATTTCCCGAGGTCTTCAAAATAGGCCTCTGTGGCGGCGATGACCTCATCATTCGACCCAAATCTTTTGCCGGTGTACCATACAAATATTGCCGAGGGGTTGACTTACCGAGAATGTCCTTAAGCCATCGG
>NJDC01003330.1:361778-378557 GCA_002245475.1 Calephelis virginiensis
AAGTCTAGAGAATACAGTGGATGGGGCAGCAATTCGTAGCGCAATTCGATCAATTTGGCCATGACAACAGCGGAGGTGTGAGCCGGCACGTTGTCGTGGTGGAACAGCACTTTTTTTTGCTAAATGGGGCCGTTTTTTTTTTAATTCGGCGTCGAATCTGCCCAATAAGTCAGAATAGTAGATCCCCGTGATTGTTTTACCTTTCTGGAGGTAATCGATATAAATCACACCTTGTGAGTCCCAAAACACACTGGCCATCACCTTTCCTGCCGATTGAACAGTTTTCGCCTTCTTTGGAGCACGTTCGCCGGGTAAAGTCCACTGTTTCGACTGTTCCTTGGTCTCTGGTGTGTACCAGTGAACCCATGTTTCATCGACGGTCACAAAACGACGCAAAAACTCCACCGGGTTGCGTTGAAACAGCGCCAAACATGTCGCCGATGTGGTCTCACGGTTGCGCTTGTTGTCTGGTGTGAGCAAACGCGGCACCCATCGCGCCGACAAATTTTTCATACCCAATTTTTCGTGCAGAATATGATGCACTGTCCCATCTGCGATGCCTACAGTCTCAGCTATCTCGTGAATCTTCAGTCGCCGGTCTGCCAACACGAGATCGTGGATTTTTTTTTACGTGTTCTTCTGTACTAGCCGTTTTCGGTGCACTTGGGCGTGGCTCATCAAAAACCGACGTGTGGCCACGAGCAAACTCGTTGAACCAATTTTTGACGGTCGCCATTGAAGGAGAAGAGTCACCATATACAGCATCCAAGCGCTCTTTGATTTCGCTGCGCGTTTTCCCTTCCAAAAACAAGAATCTAATCACCGAACGATATTGTTCTTTTTCCATTTTTGCAAAACCGACCGACACGCTCGCTTCCAAAGGCTGTCAAAACAAAACAAATGAAGGGAAAAGACTGAAAACTACTTGATAGGCTTCAAAAAGTATTTACTGCACGATAGTAAAACTCTTTTGTAACAATAACGCCATGGGGCGATGAGGCTTAGTAATTATTGAAGGCCCCTCGTATGTCATTCTCCGAGGTATAGCTTTTACGCCACAACTGATTATAATAGTTTCAGTTGTTCTGACATGAACATAAAACAAACATGAAGACTTGTATTTACATCGTATTTAGCTGAGCCGACAGACGTTGTCCTGTACTGCTATGAATATTGTTTTTTTTACGAACCGCTTTTTAACACAACAAAAAAATATCTAAATTTGTTCATACTTTCATCTGTGATGCGATGACAAAAGGAAACGGGGATTATAAAAATATAAAAAGAATACAGATAGGATTTCCTGTTGACAGTTATATTAATTTAAAATGTAGCCTAATGAAAGATATCAATTATGACAATAGTCTAGCAATTTTATCCCTTATTTTATAGTCTAAGTGAAAACGTTTCTAAATATTTTACGGAAACATTTAGTGAAGGGTCTAAAATTCGGAGCATTAACAATACCTACGAATGTTTTATGCTAATTGTAAAATTATGCAAAAAGCCCTTCATTATATGGAAACTTGTAAAGTAAGCTTCTGTTTAACTGAAATTGAAACATGTGGTGTATTTAATGAATGAATCTACACTTTTTTATGCATGTTCAAAATTATAGCAGAAAAAAATGAATAAGTAATACAATTAATTAAAAGTTTATAATTTCAAGTACACAAAGGCGGTCTTGCGTCTAACAGATAACTTTGAATTAAAGAAAATTTTAAGGTTCAACATATAAGTAAAATATATATGATGGTATCATAGTTCAATCTATCGCTGATTTTTTTTCATGGGAGAAATCAGTGAACAAACACACGGCTACCATAGATGTTACAGGTGGGTCACTGTCCTGTGGCCGGGATGTTAGGACTATTGTTCAAGTTTACCGGCTACCCTAACCTCGGAACCGAAACATGACAGATTCATTAAGGTAGCAAACAATTTGCCGCCATAACGTCACGACGTGTTCCGATTCGGAGGGTAAGGTCGGCTACCTTACCTTAAACTTACTATTGCTCGAGGCCTAACAGCCCGGCCTCAGGTTGGCAACGCACCATTACCACTTTTGGTGTCTCTTGGCAGCGGGAATTTAAAAAAAACTGCACAACAACATAACACCATTAGATTTGTTGGTAAGGATTACCTATGCTTGCCTCTTACGAGCTACCTGTTAAAGAAGTGGATAGTCTATTCTACTCAGTAGACCCGTACCGACACGGAGTATTTCCACGTGTTCTATTTTATATTAGTAGGTAATAAGTAACAATTCCCTAGTCAAAACTGGCTACATTTATTTAGAAAAACAGATTATATTCCCATCTATAATAATAAATTAACTGTTATGTCAATATGTATACTAATGGAAAAACATTTCAATATAAAATGTTGGTACAGATTAAAAACGAATGATTGAATGAACGTTAAATTAATCTATAGTGACGTAACATCATTCAAAATGCGGTTGCGAATTTCATCCAAGGATTGCAATTAACTAGTTGGCTGATATACTGTCTCTACTGATAATGTTGATATGGCAATAATAAATTTAAAGCGGTTTTCATCAGCCGCTGGACATTTCCATACCAGTCCATTAAAAGACGCGAATATCACATCGAGCGATGGTCACATCGTTAAACAATTGATTTTATTGATAATAAGTAATTATTCGATGAAAATAATGATATGGATGTGATTAACAGCAAGAATATACACATATGAACTCATTTCAGTAACACAAAGCCATCTTTTGTTAAATAGAGCGATATTAAAGGTTCGTTCTGCACGGACCAATACAAAAAAAGTTAAACTAATACCACAATTCAAAGTAATACACCTTTTTCCACTCAAAAAAAAGTTGAATCATTCATATATTTCCCAATTTTTCAAATGAATCGTTTCATTTCGCACGACTTTAAATATATTTTCGCCAATATAATTTATCAAAGCATGCGATGAAATGAAAATGGTTACCCAAAACGATGTGCACATTGTCTCTTTATATTTCCCCTGTGGCCACTAATAATGTATACAAAATAATTATAACAACCGAGTCGGATGGAACAAGCGTTGGTTAGTTTTAATTACCCTGGAAATGATATTTTATCTGGTAACACGGCTAAAATTGTTAGCAATTTGATTTTGTTACAAGATGTAAATTTATGTTTATTTCCATTAATTAGCTGCGGGCAACACACGAAATATTTTCTAGAATAATCATAATCCGTGGTGTGACATTTTTTATATTATGTGCTTGACGAGAACTAGTACTATCGGATTTGTACCAATGAGCAGAGTTTAGAGAGCAACGACTATTTTACCTGTTCTCGCCACTCGATAACGTGCTGGTGGGTACTTAGCCGGCAAACTTGTGTGCGTGGCCTGCAAATTACGGCATCATCATCATTAACAATAAAAAAAATCTATAGGCGACGGATACCTTTTAATATCTGTAGAACTACCTGTTTCTTCGCAAATTTTTAGTAAGTAACTACATAGACATAGTCCCTTGCGTGGTAGGCAGTGAGTGTAATTTTTTATGACATTGGAACAAGCTGGATTCCTGATGGTATGGATGGTAAGAAATTCACGCCGCCTAGAGACACCAAAGGTGACAATGGTGCATTTCCAACTTGAGGCCGCAATGTTAGGCCTGGAGCAAAAGCAAGTTTATCGGCTACCTTACCCTCCGAAACGGAATATCTCAAAGGCAAGCATTGATGTTATGGCGGCAGAAGTAGTTGAAGCGGTGGTACCAATCCAGGCGAGTTAAGTTAGTAAATTATTAGGTAAGTATAAGTAGTAATTTAGTAATGGCAGGAAAGCAGATGGTCTATTTTGCAAAGGAGCCCAAACCAACACGGTATCGTGATTCCTACAGAACAGGAAACTAGTCCTCCAAATTTTTTTTTATAGAAACAGACCGGTTGCGGAGACTGACACCACCATCGGGTTAAACCCGAGAGATTCGATATATATGAAAATAAAATAACACATCGCTTCCATAACATATCTAATAATCATCGTGGAATAACAGTCGCCACTGTGGTCTAGTGGTCAGGCGAAGGCGTAGGCTCATGTATTTTTTTTATTTTTTCCTAGAAAACAACGGTGTGGGGGACCACTGCCAACCTGTTAGAAAACGGGCGTGACGATACTTATTTTTGCATTAAAGTACAGTACGGATCGAAATTCGTGCGATGCAACTATAAATCACAGATTAGCGAAACGAACAAAGCTTGCACTAATTAAAACTGTGTCGCGGGGCTAATGAGATCAGTCTGTTTGTGACAACGCATAAATCCAATGTAATAAACGCAATGTGCGTTAAATAGGAGGGACTCTGTCAAAGTGTCCACATTGCGATTATTCCATTACATGAAAGCTGTCCCGACCGCATGAAAGGCCTTCATTCTACTTTGCCGGACCCACATGGACTACAAAGAGAATTCTTTCAGTTTTCTGGCTTAAACTTAATAATGATAGTCACATATGTGTTCATTATTGTTTTTATCTCTTTCTTGTTTGGTATTGGAGAAGGAGACAACTGTTTGTTATCTTATTGTTCTTGGTTTATTTATTTCAATATGTGGATATTTAAGATAAAAAAAGGCGGCATCAGTTGATGTATAAGTGTGATATAGTATGAACACCTATTTAAAAATATTTTGCTTTAATCATTCTACAGGAGGTTAGATTTTAAGTTAGAATGTTGGCCAATCTGTTTTAAAAACTTAGTCAAAATGGGTCCACTAGTTAACAGAATCCCAAATGTTCGCAGTAAAAACTCAAAACGCACCAATGACCTATCCCAAATATTTTTTCTTGTACAGCTTCCGTGTACAGTATCTTAAATCTAATCTCTTGTACAATTTTATACTTTTTGGGTATAAGTACCTTCTGGTAATACGCCCCAACTTCAGACAGATTGTCACCTCTGTGATCTAGCGGTCCTGCGTCGGACTTGACTTCTTGAGGTCCCAGGTTCGATATCGGGTTGGGTTACAAAAAAAATAGAAAATGTATAATTTAAATTTTGTAATAAAATTAACGTTGGCCGGGATTAGATATGTGTTCGGCTAGTTGTGGTTGCCCCGGTTGTGCCTCTGCCTAGCCCTTCACAGATACTTCGTGAAGATACTTACTTCAGACAGACTAGTGCAATCGCGATTGATGCTACCCGCGGGAGCAAGGAAGTCCCGACGGACGTCCGCTCTACTCCCGCATTTTCAATCTCTGATATCTTATCAAATATTTATTTTAATGATATGTTTATATTATATGACAATTGATCTACATTAAATCAAATTATTTAAAATAACAGTCCTATTTCATATTTTTTGTAGATATTTTTTCAAGATATATGTATAACTCCGTTTTTATCTATCTCTCAACCGGTAATTGAAATGTTACATGATTATAAAATATCACCTTTTAAATCTCAGCTTTTATATACATTAAAGTTTTTTTGTAATATAATGTGTACACGTAAATATAAACTTACTGTTTGAACTACTCTATCATTGTTTCATAATATACTCAAGCATACAAACTTATAAACTATATACAGATGAATAAATGGTATACCGTAATTTAAAATATACATTTTTTGTTGCAGTCTATCCCAAACTCGTCGACCATCTACATTAGACCCTCATATGACGAGGAGTGTACTCGCCAGAGCCCTGGACGTGTGGGAGCAAGCCTCTCGACTCACCTTCACGGAGATCAATTCGGATGAAGCAGATATCGTTGTCTCATTTGCCAAGTGAGTATTTCTTAATTCTTTTATTTTTTCATAACATCATAAAACAGAAAATTGGCAGGTCCTCTACTGCCGCTGCCACTAATTTTGTTTCTACAAATATTAATTAACCAAGTGGTCTTTAAGGTATTAGATGTGAAGGAATCTTGCAGGTCGAGCAGGGGGGTTATCATAAGCTATTACTTCAATAATCAATTGTCATCTGAGAAAGACAACCTTATGATGTATATCATAAAGTTGCTTATAAAGGCGGACATTTATCATGATGGAAATAATACTGCTTTAAGTTCGTGGTAGGGCCCCAGATCGCTATAGCTTTTCTATAGTAGATACCAAATAATTAATTATGTGCCGCCAACCCGAAACTGGGAAGCTATGCTTCTTGGGCAATACTGAGTACAAAATTTGGTATTATTTTTTTAACGGAGATTGATTTTTAGTCAGTTCTGACTTTTGTTATTTTAATTTTTCGATTAAAAATAACAAGCTTTTGCTTTTTAAAAAAACTAACTTAGTGCAGATTTATTATTAAAACAAAACAAAAACATAGTCACTAAAATGAAAACAATACATTCGTTAAAGTTGAAATTATCTGAATAAGAAATTTTTGCGGAAAAAACTTGATGTGGTATAACTTCTTTGTGGTTTGTTTACAATAATTGACACTTTTATTTAAGTACTGTCAGCTACTCACAACCAAACACTGAATGTTAAAATAAAACAGTCTTATTTATAAAGCCCTGATGATGCTGTTAATAGCATACCATAAAGTATATAGTGGAAAAGTACAAGCGTTTCCCTTAAAAAAGTGTGAATAAGAAAATCATTCATTCGTGGATTAAGTGTTTATAGATTTTCAATTAACGGGCTAAGAAAATGACTATCGATTCGGAAAGCTATCTCAGGAATAAGAACCGACAACAAACCTTACAATTATTATTTTTTCTAATCTCAAACCAATGCTTATTTAGAATGGTACTTGTGACTATAGATAGATACCAAATACGTTAAAAGAGATGAATTACACAATAGGCTTGAGTCTAGAAACTTCTGAATTCGTTTCTTGATTCATTGCGTTGATAATAAATAATAATCAAGTAAGGATTTGGGGACACGTCCTATCCATTTAAGGGGATTTGTGAGATTTTCGTGCAAGGCATCCCAATAGGATGGGATACAAATAAATTTACTTTTCTACATTTTAAAGTCTTTATTTAGAAGGAGGGATAGAAAAAGATTACTAACGAAATAGCTTTATTCAACTTTGATCTTTTGATGAGATTGGAAAGCAAACAACCAGTAGGGTTTCCTGATGGTAGGAAACATGAGTGGCCTATAGACATAAGAGGTGGTAAAGGTATGCTGCTTGCCTGAGACCAGACGGCTATTCTCTAGATAGGAACATAAGGTCCAGACTTGATACAAATAAGAGCACAGCTCTTAACATCGTTAACTAAAGTTTGACTGTTTGGTATATGTATAAGGTATCTCCGTCCGCCTAATGAACGATAAAGTATTCTTTTAATTTATTTATATTGGAAGGCAAACAAGCAGACGGATTTCCTGATGGAAAGAAATTCACGCCTAGAGACACCAAAGGTGGTAATGGTGCGTTGCCAACCTGAGGCCAGGATGTTAGGCCTCGAGCAAAAGGAAGTTTACCGGCTACCTTACCCTCCGAACCGGAATACGTCATGACGTTATGGCGGCAGGAATATATAAGGCGGTAGTACCGTTCGGGGCGAGTCGCTGCTAAACTCTACCACCTAGTCAGATGTCTACTTTAAAAGGTCTCTTGCACGATCCTGGGTTTAATATTTAACTCTTGATTGAACTTCAAATATATTTTCTACTTCTTCTTCTTCCTTTTGTGGCTTATGCGATTACTATGCGTATAGTAGTATTAGTTTGGTTAAATATTTAACGATAAGTTAGCTGTCAACACAGGCTTAATTCATTGTATATTTGAAAGTTTAACCCAGTATTAAATTGAACCCAGGAATGTACAAGCGATCCTAAAATTTCGAAGATTCAGCATAAAAAATGTAGCAATATTCATATCGAGTTTCCCTTTCAAGGCATAATTGTAGGTACTTAGCCAAAGACAAAGACAAAGCTCTTAATGGCTTTCACGCGCGAGTTGAAGGTTTCGTTTACCGTTATACTAACACAGTAAAACTAAATGAATGATGATTGTGGAATAACAGCTTCGGAAACATTTTAAATTTAGTTTTGTGGTTTTATAATGTTTTAATTGATTACTGATTTTTTAAGATAATTTGAATCTTTGACAGCCCTGATATAGATACATTTTAATGACAATATATTCAAGTATGGTTTGGATATTTACATCGTACATATTTTAGGTATATCAGTATGAACTAATGCAAAATGGCATTTAAACAATACTATTTTCCCGATTAGTTTACGGGCTTAAAAAATAATTTAGAAAAAGTAACAAGGAACAGGGTTATATCACTGTTCAGTAACACATAAAGGCTGTTTTTATTTAAGTTGCCAGATTTACATAATTATCGAATGATTTTGATATCTTTCGTGATAAATAGTCCTCATTAATCATAATCAATACTGTTAAGTGAGTAACATGACATTGCATATATAGGACATAACTTTATAAATATGTGATGAGGATAATCATTATCAACTAAGTGGCGACAATTTCAAAAAACATCCTATAATATTGGGCTAAAATTTTAAGTGACATCCTTAAAGCCACAATCTAATCTATTACAATTTAGAAAGCGTGCTATATGTACACTATACTATTACATTGAACTGTACATTAAACTTACACACAGGTGGAAACAAATTCCTAAAAACTTTCCTTTTTATTGTACCCGATACCTTTCTTTACCGAATCAGTTTTACAGAAAGGACGTGACTTGCTCAACCGACTTTGCTATTAATCTAATAGGGCCTTCAAACGTTAAATCGCATTGTGCTTACGAGGCAATTTTTAACAAAATAATATCTTTTCCGAACAAACATACCTTTGTTGCCTATCCAAGTATAGGACTCGGAGGAAATAATTGAAAAAATATCTTCACGCCCATATCCCCGAAGAGGTAGGCAGAGGCACTACTAATGCACCCACGACTAGCTGAAGACACTAAGTCCCACAATGTAATAGGTGGCAAGCCTATCGCCAACCGGGCACATGTCTAATCCCGAGCAACATTTTTTTATTAAAAAATTGGAAAAACCAAATTTTCTTTTTGTTGCCCGACCCGGGATTCAAACCCAGGAGCTCATGCAGTCAAATCCAACACCTGAACCGGTAGACCACAGAGGCGAGAGGAAATAATTGAACTTTGCAAAAAATAAAATTATAGGAAGTGAAAGACTGGAGTTGAATATCAAATGGAGGTCGGGCAAAGTTTTACTTATTAGATCACGTTAGGGGACGCAGACGATATGAGAAAGTAGGGTTGACAAAAACATCAGAGGACATACGGCGGCCAGCATGTTGCGAGAACGTTGCAAACTTGCAACGGAAACTTTATTTACATCAAATATCTTTGCTCGGAGCTTAAACTATTTATAAGTATAACCACAAGCTATTTTCAACCAATAGAAACAGTTTCTTAATTTGACAGATGAAAGATTGACAAAACAGATATACAATGCCAATATGGGTTGGTGTAGGTCATGAAGCTATTTAAACTTACACTACTAACAAAGACCTGATATCATTTCCGAATATTGCTGACTCTTTCTAATTTATTGGTTTCTCTTTCATTTCGACTTTTTTATTTAACATCACAATACTCTCTAAATGAGAGGCCGGTAAATTAAAGAGAGTTAAGACCAATATTTGACAAGAAATCAGGTGACCTGATGTGATTTTCGAATATGACACTATTAATGATTACTGATTCGGGTATTTGTTAAGAGTGTAACCTGCAGTAGTAATAAAGCTAGATGATGTAGGTACCTGGAGAGGCCTAGATTGATATTCCACGTTCAAATTGATCTAGTTTTATCCGAGGGTATAATGAATAGATATGAAAAGAGTAAATAATGTGGAGGACGCTAAGCAAGCCGCCAAGAATCGTCATATTTAGCACCTGATACTCTCTGCCTACTCCATAAGGGACTTGGTGTGAACATAAATAAGGCCTTAATATGTCTAACTTTATATTTTACACTTTTGTCTATTCCAAATATGTTTGGAAAAATATTTTCCAAATAATGATATCACTGGGTACAGATATACGTTGAAGCTTTTGACTATACATACTCGTACAAAATAAAATATTAGAAATACGGATAATAAAAAAATGGGTATGATAACTGAGCAAATATTTGAAATATCGCCTATGTGGTCTAATGGTCCTATATAGGAGTTGACTGCCTGAAGTTCCGAGTTAGATTACCGCGTCGGGCAACTCGAAATGTGTTTTTTCTATTATCTAATTAAAAACATCGTTGCCCAGAATTGGATAAGTCGTAGTCGTGAGTGCCCTGATGATACTTCAGCCTGACATTTCAGGGAAATAGGCTTGAAGATACTTATTCTTTAAATATTTAAAATATCTACTCAATTATGACTAAAGAAACTACGCTCTGCAATCGGATTATATGTCTACAAAATTTATTACACTTATAAAGAATAATATTACTTAAGTAATAAAAGTCTGGTACTTACGACTTAACTGCTTTCTGAAACTCGTAAGTGATACAAATACAATTACAGAATATATCTATTCTTAAACATTGTAATTGAATGCATTCAAATTTACTGTCGAAGAAAGAATGTAGATAAATAAATATTCCTAGATAAGTTAGGCAAATTGAATCTAACCCCAAAGTAAGCTAATTATATGATTAGTTAACGATTTTAATACGTAGAAATACTTAAATAGATACCAGAATAAATTTAATAAACTCCCAGACCCGGAAATGCTGACGTCTAAATGTTCATCACACAAGTGCCTGCCCCCGTCGAGAACCGAACCCGAGCCTCGCAGTTGGTTAGCGTAGTTAGGCGTATACGCTAGCCAAGCTAGCTGCTAGTATGTGAAGCATAATTTTTGCTTTCAAACTGTGTATAAGTGTTATTTTTTGCACTAAAACTGTGTGTAATTGTGGAAGTTAAAATCTGACTACGCTGAAGAAAGCGAGGCAAAACTTAACATTTGTTATTGCTTCCTAAATATATCTAAATTAATATATAGGTCACAAAGCTATAAATCATCCATCAGTTCGGAAAGTTTCTAATGCTCCAATGCTAATGATATCACATTGACGGTTTACAACAATGCGTATTATTAGAGTAACCAAAGTTTCAGTGTAACGAAACTCACAAGAAATAATGTTGAAGTAAAATCTATAACTTATACTGTATATGCAATTTCAATCTGTTTTGTAACAACTTACGGTGTGTGCAAGTGTAACATGGTTGTCTACAAAAAAATGCTCTAATTATATTTTAGGCTGTCAACCTTCGGTCTGGGGTTCCTCACTTGAGATTTTGAAACCAAAATAATAGTCCATGAACTTTGTAAAATATATAATATGTAATATGCATTTCGTTACTATCGGTCCAATCGTTGAGGCGTAATACCAAGACAAAAAAAAACTAATTTTCACGTTTCTTCCTATATACCTCTGTGGTCTAGCGGTTCAGTTGTTGGACTTGACTGCATGAGGTCCCGGGTTCGAATCCCGGGTCGGTCAACAAAAAGAAAATTGGGTTTTTCCTAATTTTCTAACACAAAAATGTTGCTCGAGATAGGATATGTACCCGGTTGGCGATAGGCTTGCCACCTATCACATTGTGGGACTTAATATCTTCGGTTAGTCGTGGGTGCCCTGGTTGTGCCTCTGCCAACCTCTGCGTGGATATGGGCGTGAAGATACTTTTTTTTTTTACTTTTTATTTTTTTATTTTATTTAAGCTTACACATATAACAAGAACCTTGTATCAGTCCATGTCCGCTCTGTAGAATAGACCATCTTTCTCTCTGTCAGGCAGCTCGTAAAAGGCGAGCATGGGTTAAATAGGTTAGGTTACCAACTAGACCACTGGGCGTACTACTGTGCAGCAACTTGCTCGGGTAGGAACCCACCGCCTCACCTATCCCTGCCACCATAATGACTCCATCATGTTTCGGTCCGGAGGGTTGGGTAGATAATAAATAGTATGTAGCTTTTTGCATATTATAAACATTCGTACACCCTCTTTTAAGTTTTTTGGAAGTATTAATTAAGTTTGATTTTTGTGTTTAGTAAAAACTTGTAAAAGAAATTAAAAAAAAATATCACAAAAATTAAATGAAATGTAAAGTTATTCATGTCAAATCTTATACTTCTTCATGAGTTCAAGGAAGAGTGAACCTTTCACCCTTTTAATTGTACTGATTCATTGGTGCAGTTTGCTTCGAAAGAGTTACCTATATGTGTTAAAAAATACATACATACTAAATTTAAGTAACATATATGTGCTTAATGCAGATCACGCATACTTAAATATTGTGATTTCGTTTCCATGAAAAATGATTAGATGTTCAGTCCGAGCTCCGTCCTCTGGGAAACAAGTTTGATTGCTGTACCGTCTCTAGTTGGTCACTTGTTTGTGATATGAATATATTACTTCAGGTCTACAATTTTATTATGAACTCCAGCTGATTTCTGATTAGATGAGTTAAAAAAGTTATATAGTCCAGTGAGATAAAAGACTAACATGCAAGTTCAAATAGAATCTACAATCAGTTGAACGTTATATTAAAAAACTGTATAAATGCCGTAGTTGCTAGCTACAGCTCTACAACTCGTAGACGCGGAGACAAAAATAACTCATTGTGCGTTTAAAAAGCTCTGAAACTATTGTCGTGATTTTAAAACAGCTTTTATTACCTAAAATCTACAGTACCTAAGTTTTGTTAGACTGCTTAATCTGCATAATATATCTAAATGAATATTACCTTTATTTAATACTTTACTGTACCCAAAATAATAACATAAGTGAATATGTAAAATTATACAAAAGGCAAGCTTATATCTAAAAGAGATTTCTGCCAGCAAATCCAAAACACAGAGAATGCTTAAAAGAAATGTAGAATGTACAGTGTACAATACAATGAATTACTGTACAAAACATAATAACTATAACTAATGTGCCATCACACTAATAAATTACTTATAAGAAACTCCTTAGCAGTCTTCTTATAACTGATAGTTGTTGGATGCCTAGTTTGCCGATTTCATACGTTAATATTATTTTACAGCTCTTCTTGACTCTTTATCGAGTGCAATATACTTAAAAATAATATAAAAATATTTATTCAAGTATTTATATAAAGAAAACATTATTTTCAGGCGATACCATGACGATGCATATCCATTTGACGGTCGTGGCGCTATACTGGCTCACGCATTCTATCCAGGCTCTGGCAGAGGAGGAGACGCTCACTTTGATGATGATGAGTTATGGCTTTTGCAGCCAAACAATGATGAGGAAGAAGGTGAGAGTTTTTTTATGTGAGAAAGCAGCGAACAATCACACGGGTCTCCTGATGGTAAGAAACAACCGTGGCCTATAGACATCATTGATGTTATGAGTATGTCACTTTAATGTGGCCGAAATGTTGGGCCTATTGTGCGAGTTTTGTACTTGTTTCTAATGGTCACTATCGAAACATAAGCTCAACGTTTATCATCTGATTAACGAATTATTTTGACAATAATAAGCACCAGCAACTGTAAACTTGTACTACCTATTCAATTCATTGATTATTATTAAATACACATCTTTACACTAAGTCCCACGCGCGGTATGCAGATCGCAGAGTATCGAGTGCCAAATGTCACAATGCCCACTGACCTGCCTAGCTTCCTCCACATTAATTACTCTTTTCATATAGTTTATGTTTTATTTTTATAGTGTTGGTATTGTATTTTTTCTGATGGTAAAAAATTCAGCAGCCTGCACACCAGAGGTGGTAATGATGCGTTGCCAACCTGAGTCCGGGATGTTAGGCCTCGAGCTAAGTAAGCAACCGGGGTACCTTATCCTCCCAACTGAAACACGTCAACGGCAAGCACTGACATTATGGCGGCAGGTGTACCAATTAGTTAGATGGCACCGTGCTAGTGACGGTAAGCCTATACTCGCCTTTTACGAGCTACCTGGCAGGAAAGCAGATGGCCTATACTGCAAAGGAGCCCGAATCAACACGGGGAAACACCCTAGTTTTGGAGACTCTTGACTCCACCCTGAGATACGATCCATCTTTAACTTTTGTTAATTTTACTGAACACTTTGTAGACATACTCGCCTTTTACGAGCTACCTGGCAGGAAAGCAGATGGCCTATACTGCAAAGGAGCCCGAATCAATACGGGGAAACACCCTAGTTTTGGAGACTCTTGACTCCACCCTGAGATACGATCCATCTCTAACTTTTGTTAATTTTACTGAACACTTTGTAGACATAATAGTATCGACATGTTAGTTTAGTATGTCATGATTTGATGCTAGTGCAAACACAATCTCACGCCTCTGCGAGAGCTGACCACAATGCTGACGAACCGAACACGGTGATAAGATCGAAATACAACACACCACGTCCGTGACAATCCGCATAACAACTGGATGTGGAATGATTACACAACTAGTTTGAACAACTGTAACGTGATTTCTGTTCCTGGTTAGATTAAAAAACAGGAATAGTAGCCTAGAGGATTTTATTAATTGCCCTGCTATTGTCGTTTTTAATAACGATCCTGTTGAAGTTTGATTATCTGGTTAACTGTTTTCCCTACTCTCATACGCGCATTTAATTTTAAACCATCTAGTGTAGCAAACATGTAATTCCTTGAAACTTGTCACAGACAAAAAATAGTTTAAAGTGTACAAGATAGGGAGGCAGCCATAGTCACCTTAACGCCTAACGTAAACAATTTTTAGGCAGCTACAGTCACCTGGGCGTTTGAGTGGTAAACTTAATCAAAAATTTTAGCTAACTCTAAATTTAGCGTAGGCGATATGAATAACATTAATTGTTATTTGCTTGTTGTTGTTGCTTGTTTGCCTTCCAATATCATAAAAATGAAAAAAAATCCTGTGTGAGAGGTCAGTCAACAAGTACAATACTCTCCTGATGGTAAGAGACAACCGTGGCCTACAGACACCACAAATAATAGGTGCGTTGCTGTCCTGTGGCCAGAACTTTAGAAATATTATGCGAGTCTACCAGTTACCCTTTCGTCCTGACCGAAACATGACAGTCATTATGGCGGCAGAAATAGTCAAGGCGGTGGATTTTACCCGGCAAGTTGATGAACGGCACTCTACCGCCAGTGGTCTTTTGATAATGACACGTTTAACCTGAGCTCGCCTTTTACGAGCTGCCGGACAAAGAAGCAGTTGGTCTATTCTACCTAGCGGATCCGGACCTCGACGTAATAACTACTACGATTTTAATACGATTAAATACTAGAAACCTTACGTGATCGAAGTAAAGAATATGAGGATAAAAGTACCGTTTGCTTTATTACTTTTAATTTTTTCAGGGACCTCTCTATTCGCCGTAGCAGCACACGAGTTTGGACATTCCCTTGGTTTAAGTCATAGTTCAGAAAAAGGTGCGCTTATGTTCCCATGGTACCAAGGTATCCAGCCAAACTTTGTTTTGCCCGAAGATGACAGAAACGGAATTCAACAAATGTACGGTATGTAGTCACAATTTTTGTAATATAATTTGTGTAATGTAATATTTTTAACATATTTTAAAAATAATTTCAATTCATCTGAAAATGTATTTTAGTTTTATTTTGCCGCCCTGGTGCCACGATATCGTGAGTGGTGACAAGGTGTTAGAAAAACGTGTCGTTGGCTATTTTTTATTTTTTTAAATCCACTGTTAGTGCCTTTTTTCCGCTCTATTTGTAATGAGCTTAAAGCTCATTACAAATAGAGCGGAGTGATTTAAAATTTCAAAACTCAAATTTATAAAAAAAATGTTAATTAAAAATTGCGATTAATATACACCGATGTGTAAATGCCTTAAGTTTCATAAAATAAGTACTTAAATAAGTACTTGAAATTACTTTATATTATTTTCAGGGCCAAAATACAACAGAAAATGGGGAAAAATTCCATATTACAAGCCCATCGAGACTCCACCACCTACTACCACTACAACTACCACCACAACGACGACCACGCGCAGACCTTACATCCATTACCATCCAGAGAGGCATCCTAACAGACGACCATACACACCACATACTCAAAATCCACGATACCCAACCTATTATCCAGAGAGACGCCATTATCCAGACCAATCTCCCCATTACCCTGATCGGCGGCATTACAACACAAGCGAAGATCATCCGCGAAGGACGAATCACAACCATTACCCACATACTACAGAAACGAGCACCCATTCCACAACTTATCGACCTCGTTACCCACATGTTCGTCCAGAATATCCCAGTCATCCGCGTCAGAATTACCCTACGGACTCTGGGCAGGATTATCCAAGGAGGAAGCCTACATATCCTGTGAAAACCACTACAATAAAACCCACACCACCCCAAGATAAGCCCGATACTTGTGATACAAGTTACGATGCTGTATCACTTATTAGGGGTGAACTTTTTATATTTAAAAATAGGGTAAGTGAAATTTTGAACAAGCTATTAGTAAATAATTGAGCATTTGAATTAACGGTCTACGGTTATAACTGAAAATAATTGAATCACATTTTGAAATTATAAATTTAAATAAAATATCAACTTTATTTTTCATTAGTGTAACACGTTTAGAACACTAACAGTGGTCTTCTGTTTGTAAATTACTGTGCAGAAACTTGTCCTGGTAGGGATTCACCAATATACCTATTCCTGCCGTATTAGGTACATAACTGTACTCTTCCGTGACCTAAACTTACACATTAGTCCTAACAATCTGACAACAGGACATGATCCATCGCCTCTTTGGTGCAGCGGTCTGGTGTTTAACATAAGTTTCTAAGGTCCTAGGTCTGATTC
>NJDC01003330.1:378934-389487 GCA_002245475.1 Calephelis virginiensis
ATAAATATTTGTGTGTAATGTGTTATTATTTCCAGTACCATTGGAGGATAGGTGCTAATGGCCGCTATAGCGAGTACCCAATCGAAATATTACGAATGTGGTCAGGATTGCCACAGAACATAACACATGTCGATGCCGTCTACGAGAGGCCGGACCGCAAAATTGCTTTCTTTGTCGGTTAGTATCACACTTTTTACTTTATAAAAACTAATATTAGTAGGTACCTACTTTTTAAATAACACTTGTATTTGTTGTTTTTTTTTTATTAAAATAATGTCTACACAATGTAATTCTACCAAGTGCCGAAGACTGAGTATCAAAATTAATATCGATAATAAGAAACACTAAAGTAAGCACCTGATAACTTGTGTCGTACCTTTTTGTACTTACTTCAGACCAGTCTGCCACAAGGGTTGTCAATTGTTACCATTTTAGAATTAAATCAAGCGCTATTGTAATAATTTAAAACTAGCGTAGAAAAAAAACTTTTTAAATCTCAATAGAACTGTCGCTATTTTCCCGCCAGAAATTTGAACTCTGCCTTTTTAATTCAAAACAAGAATTTTAATAAGATGATCTATTTAATAAGCCTTAGATCATTAAGGAAATGCTCGAAGCTTGAAGCAGTGAAAGCCAGACAAAATTATTGGTTTTGTACTCTTCTGTGAACCGTAATAAAATGAAATATCCTATTATTTTTTAAACTTAACTGTTAAGATATTTTCTAACCAGACACGTTTCTTATATAGTTCTATTGCTAAAGATCCTAAACGCCTTACGAGAAAAAACTAAACTAAACGCCTGTTTAACTAAACACTGTCTAAATTTTTCTCTTCTTTTCTTTCTTTCTTTAGGTTTTAGCCTTCACGTTAGTATTTAGTCATTAGTCAAGTAGTAATTTGCTTCAATTTTTATATCAATTTCAATTAATTTTAATTATTCATCAGTCATAAGTCGTCAGTAAGTCATGTCATGCTGTTGGGTAAAACGGTGGCCTTTTTACACAAGCTCATGTAATGAGTTTTGGCAGCAACGAGGAAATATACGATACGCTAATTTCTTCATGATTATTTCATTTGTGCACTTTCACTGAACAAAATTGTACAAAATGTCACCAAAATTGACTAATTTCACTCAATATTAACACGAAATTCAATAATTATGAAAAATCTTAGACCATCTTTTCTCTCGATGGCGCCAAAACTCCACAAACTGTCTAAGTTTGACATTCACCCAAGAACATGCTAGAAGTGGATGACGTGGCAGCATATTATTGGTTGAGAATCCAGCTTTATAGTGTTTAGTAAAACGTATATTCAACGGATGTTTATTTTTTTGTAGTAAAATTTAAAGAATCTAAATATAAGCTTATTTTATTTAGGTAAGGAGCTCTACCTGTTTGACTCACAATATTTACTACCGGGGTATCCTAAGAGACTGTCTCAACTTGGTCTACCAGAGAATCTAGAAAAGCTGGACGCTGCCATGGTTTGGGGATACAACAGCAAGACCTATTTCTACAGCGGGACTATGTATTGGAAGTAAGTATTTCTGAATATACTTATGTTATGTCTCACCCTGGTAATCCATGAAATAAATTATTCGGTTATGTGCGCCTGTCCTAATACAATATTATTTTTATATGCCAAATGTTTTTTTCACACGGCTATGTTGATGATAAGAGACAACTGTGATCAATAGACACCATCGATGTTATGGATGGCATCGCTGTCCTGTGGCTGGGGTTTTAGGCCTATTGGGCAATTCCTCCAGCTACCGTGCGCTCCAGGGCCGAAACATGACAGAGCCAATATGCCGTCAGGACTAATCCTGACGGCATATTGCCCGATCCGATCAAGATGCTAAACAACACTCTACCAACAGTGATCTTGTTGGAAATGAACTATTAACCTATACTCGCCTCTCGCAGACAAACAAAACAAAATGACAAACTCATCGAACCCGGACAAACCGGGGATATTCACCAGACTTGTTCTCTTATTTTAAATAAACACTCATTTTTGCGGCGATTTAGTCTCCCAAGTCGTAGAACCTATTTTATAAAGTTGAATGTATATGGGACTGCAGCTAGAGTGATGTTTGCAGTAAAAATACTTTTTAAAAAATAAAATATTTTTATGCTAATCTTATTACTCTAAGGTACTAACATTACACAACTTGTTTCAGATATGATGAGGAAACAGGACGTGTAGAGCCGGATTATCCACGTGATATGGCGATGTGGAAAGGTGTTGGTTACAATATCGATAGCGTATTTCAGTGGAAAGATGGTAATTACATATTATAATTTATAATTACATTATAACCGATACTTTGTATAATTAATCCACCAAAACTCTCCACCTTAATAGTGGCATTGAAATGCACTAAAATATATTTCTTTCCCAAATAAGCGTATTACAACTCGTAGAAACGAGACAGCATTGAACATCAGACATATATTTACGTACTTGTGAGTATGTCGTAAAAATTATGCTGCAAGTTACCATTAGGTACTTTTTATACTCAAATTGAAAATAGCATTGACATTCTTATTTAATTTATTCCGATATAGTAAACGTGTTAATTACAAATTCTGTTTTTACAGGTAAAACATATTTTTTCAAAGGCAAAGGATTTTGGAAATTTAATGACCTTCAAATGCGCGTTGAACATGAAAAACAGTACTCATCTGCCGAGTTCTGGATGAGTTGCCCGACGGAAAGAGCTGGAAGAAGAGCACCTTTCAGAGCTCTACCGGCACCTGGATCAACTCTTCGCTCCCTTAGCAAAGGCACTGTTATGACACACAACAACCTCACATATTTTGCCTCTATATTATTAATAATGTGTCGATATATCAAAAAAGAATATTAAACTATTAAATATGAATATTGGTTTAGATATGATATATGCATAATAAATTATAATTCAAAATAACAAGTACATATCGATATTGTCTGATATAAAGGTAGTAGGTATTAAGTAAGTTTAAATGCGCAAACCGAGCACTGCCTTTCGTAGTAAATAACTTATTGTCTATAATCTTATAGGATAGAGTATTCCTAGTATGAGGCATTTTTTAATCTTGTATGTACATTTTGATCTCAATACGATCGAGTTCTCGTTATTTATATGTAAGGTACATAACACCATTTGTTTAGCTTTTGTATAGATTGTATTGTCTCTTGGTGTCAATGTTTAGAAAAATTAAATTTGAGTGCCCATTTTAAGTCATATGTATAATTTTAGTCCCTTTTAGTGTAAATTAAAAGTGAACATTGCTAAAAAAACATAGCTGTCCACAATTATGCCTTAGTATTATAATATAGATATACTGTTTATATATAAGCCATAATATATTAATCAAAGTAACACGACTTATTCTCCATGCTGGTTAGAGGTACACTTATTCTGTAATTTGTAAATATTAGTAGGAAATAAGGAATACATTTATAGATACATTAACTCGTATTTAATCACGTAGAATGTATATACATAGAATGTATGTTGAAGCTTCAATGATTTTGTTAAGAAAATCAATGTTGTGAAGATCATTCAAAGCATTGTAAAATGTAACTTCTTTCATAGAATTCAAGCAAATCGTTGTTCAAAAATAATAACTTACGTCAGGGTTGGATATTTTCGTTACTTTTATTGAATCGGTAGTAGCAGGTATTGAAAAGTATATAAGAATAAGTTACATCATCGAGTAATTCCATAAAGTCAATACAATATAGGTACTCCTGACGTAAATACTAATGGTACCTACAAGTAAATTGCGTTACTCTGGTAATGTCGAAATAGGCATCTATCCTCGTTTATTACGCAACTCAGGAATTTTTCTATCTAGAATCTAGCAACTGTTTTAAATTTGGTTAAATGTAAGACTGATTTTAGTTAATTTTGTTAACCAAATTTGTCGAAATTTTATTTTAGTAGAAATTAATTGGAAGGTTATATAAGTTCTAGGTTTTGGATTTAATTTTTATTTGAGCAGAGCAAAACATCTTGATACATTTTGGTATATTTACCTACTACACACAAAATATACTCAATTATGTAAATCAGATGCTTTCTTTGTTTCTTTATAATATTATGTAGTGTAAGAAAATATCTTTGAACTTAAAAATTATTTTTTAGCATACAAAAAATATTTTTATATAAGTACCTAGCTACGAAACAGCACAAATATACATAATATCACATAATATCTATATAATAATATTTTGAAATTTTTCGATTCAAAATATAAAGATTACTATACTTATTTTGCTGTTTCGGTTTTGGCACGCCCATGCCTTATTTGCGAAAATCTCATTTCTTAAAACTATAACAAGCTATTAGCATAATACGTTTTATGACAGTTGGTTAAATGTAAATGCAATATTATTTTATTCGGAATTCGGAATATTATTAATTCGGAACATTTGATTGTTTCGAACCGTAAAAATAATAATATTTAAAATAAGAATCAAATATAAAATGGTTTATGTAAATATAACGATTATTATGGGTGCTATGAATGTGCAACATAAAAATTTGATACCTTACTATTGTAACTATAATGTAGTTTAATCTTATTGCGCTTTTAAAGTAAACTGTATTGTCAATATAACATACATATACATATTATCCCAGAAAGTTTGCCATATTAATTAAAAGTATGTATGATTGTATGTATTCAAAAAAGGGGTGTAGGTATGCTTATTAAGCATGACAAGGTGCTTACTATAGTTAGTTACTGTACAGAATAAATTTATTATACATATTTTTGTACTTTTATCAATCGTACCATTTAACCATGAGAACTGTTAGTAAATATATACATTGTTTGAATCGGTTTTTTTTTCTGAACTCATTTTAACTCGTGTCTGCAATATATTTATTGAACACACTTATAATTGAGACTGTCAGGGAACTTTTTACTTTATTAGCTAAACAGACAACCATTATCAGGAGCTATCAAACACATGCTAGAGGCAAAAAATGACAGCCGTTAAAATTACTACGCACGCTAGCCATTAAAATTACCAGCACACATTTATATAATTTCATTCTTTAATAGTAGTTAAAACTTTTTAACCTGCTGCGTCCTATATAATATTCTGCAACAAAAATTATAATTGATGTTAACTGGTACCTATTTTGGAATTAACAAGTGATAATGAATAAGTCGCAACTGTGACAGTATCTCAGTTTCGAATTATAATGCAGAATGCTAATGAAAAAACCACTTAATATTTAAGGTGACTTCGATTGGTCACATTCACACTATTTGAGTTAAACACATACAATACTTGCATTATGATCATACAAAAAAGGCAGTTCAATTCATTAGTTCACTATCAGTTCTCATGAAAAAGTTTAATGTACTAAATAACAGCCTCTTCCAAAAAATACAATTTAAAACTATGTATATTTTTATTTACAATACATGTATTATGTTATGAGTGAAAAGAAAACATATTTTTAGAAGTTAATATGAATGAATGAAGCCTAAATATCATACCTCCAGAAGCTCACTCATAATATTAAATTAGATTTTACAGCATTTTGGTCACAAGTACATAATTTAATTATAACTGTGATATTTATTTTAACGAAAAAGTTAATGCCTGTGGCAAAAAATATGATTCAAAATTTTGTCATTTTTATAATGGAAAATTGTAACTGCAAATCTAATATCTAGATAATATTACATAATATACATTAAGGAAAATAAAGATTTTTTTCTATGAAATTTAGAGTTTTCAGTTTTTGAAAATATTTTTATACGTTGAATCCTTCTAGAATCCTACGCATGATTCCCACTTCGTCTGAGGTGATGTAGGTCTATTGCAACTACCTTTGACGAGGCTATCAACTAATGTTTTATTCATCAAATATTAGAAGGCAGATACGTGTATTTTTTACTATATAAAAATACGCATCGCCTAGATTATCTATACTTATAAAATAACATGTCCTAATTCACTGATTCATCATCGCCGAGCAAAAACTGTTTAAGTTACAGACATGAAATTTGGTGAGTAGGGTCGTTTTATTGAGTAGACACCCAGACACCCAGACACCCACTAAGGACGGAATTTTGTAATTTTTTTCCCTAAATAGGTGAAATAGAGGTTGAAAGTTTGTGTGGAAAATCGTCATTTTTTAAGTTAGAAACATGAAATTTTATTTTTGGGCTACATATTAAACATTAGTCGATACGTATATAAACGTTTCTGGAAATTCTGCCCCTTAGGGGGTGAAATAGGGTTGAAAGTTTGAATGAAAGTCCTTATTAATGGACTATTGATTATAATAAATAAATACGTTTAAAAACAGGCTTAAATTATTCATACAGTTTTTAATTCAACTTCAGTTAACATATTAACTGCCACCCGAGCAAAGCCGCGGGTAACAGCTAGTGTGTGTATAAGGCAGACTTACATGTTATGACCTCTTTTTACACATCATTCTACCTCGCCTTCATGAAAACGAATGTGGCGAGCACTGATTTTAAGACATTAGGAATAAGTATGATGGTATTATCTGTTCAAGCCAAGTGTCAAATTCTACTGACAAAACTCTACTGTATATTCAGTCAAATTCATAATGTTTCTGATGTTAGTAACAAACAAACAGATACTCAGCTCATAAGCTTGCAACCCACGAAGGCGAGTGGGTTTTACGTATGACAAAACGCGTACTTGTGTAGTATTGCTTCGTTAAATCGTGTATTGTATCAAAATGTACGTGAGAGCGAAATCAGTATGGTTATCATAAATAAAAATTAAGTTTGTAGAATTTGAAGCAAATTTTATCCCTTGCTGATTGTCTTGGCTCCGCTGAGTAGAATATACCATCTGTCTCTGTCAGGCTGCTCGTAAAAGACGAGCGAAGGTTAAAATTAAAATCATTACCTACAAGACCAGTACTGGCTGTGTAGCAACTTCCACTTTGGGATCGACCACCTTAACTGTCCCTGCCGCCATAATGGGCAGAAACCAGCGAGTTCCAAGTAGCACGATCCTCACAGCTCTGCCAATCTTTCTCTATATACATTGCTTTTTTCACACAAATACGTAGTTTTTGAGAGAATCTTGAAACTACCCTCGCATAGGTAATACTGCACAGTGGAGCAATTTGTTCGTCGAATTCCAAACGAGGTCACGAGTGCTTACATCCATTCACAATCGTCATTCTCTCCACATGACTAAACCAAGGGAGCACGCGCTATATTATTTAACACCAACACTTACTTTCAAATACAATTTCTGTTGGATGTCGCTGATCACGTTTGATGTTTAGTTGCAGTTGTTCCGTAGCGCTGATTTCGACCGAATCCATCCTACCTTTATATTTTTTCTGGCATTCTTAACTCTTAAAAAAAGTATCTTCACGCCCATATCCCCGAAGAGGTAGGCAGAGGCGCAACCAGGGCACCCACGACTAGCTGAAGACACTAAGTCCCACAATGTGATAGGTGGCAAGCCTATCGCCAATCGGGCACATATCCAATCCCGAGCAACTTTTTTTTATCAGAAAATTAGAAAAACGCAATTTTCTTTAAGTTGCTTGACCCGGGATTCGAACCCATGATCTCATTCAGTAAAGTCCAACAACTGAACCGCTAGACCACAGAAGAGATTAACTCTTATTTACTGTAAAATACATCCAGAAAGCTCAAGAATGAGATGTATGAATGTAGGATGTCATTGAAGACCTATGCAAGAAAGGCAGACGATAAAATAATAATTACAAATAAAGAATTCAAATTAATATAATATCCCTGGATAAGTTACACAAATTGAATCAAACCCCAAAGTAAGCAAATTATGTGCTTGTGTTATGGGTGTTAGTCAACGATACCATATTACATAGAAATACTTAAATAGATACCAGAATATATATATTTAACTAGTATTTCGCGCGGCGCGGGCTGCGAGCAGCCCGCGTGTGATCCGCCGCCCATGAAGACTGTTGTCCAGTTTGGCTATTCGTAGCTACACTTTTCATTTTTATTTTCTTTGAGTAAAGAATGGTAAAGAGTTGTGTTTGCTTGAAAGGAGGTTGTCAGTAGTAGTTTAAAATCAACCTCTGTCAAACTACACATATCGCGTGCTGCACCTTGGGTTCGCGGTGCTTCAGGCAATGCCCTTAAGACATTTAAGTCGACACTCAAATCTATATTTCCCATAGGTGCATTCTCCATATAGAATTTCACAAAATGTCACCAAGCAAAGTAAGGAATAGTGAAGTCTTTTCTCGCTTGAAGGGGCTTATTCAAGTATACTTAGAGTTCAAACTCATTCAAATTACTCATATCGCGTGCAGCGCGAGCTGCAAGCGGCTCGCGAGTAGCACCTTGCGCTCACAGTTCGGTCTGCGGCCCTCACTGTGAGCTTGCGGTGCTTCAGGCAACGTCCTTGACACATTGAAGTTGACACTCAAATCTATATTTCCCATAGGTGCATTCTCCATATAGAATTTCGCAAAATGTCATCAAGCAAAGTATAGAATAATCGATAATTTCAAGTGAGCGCAGGACTTAATCAGGTGTATTTAGAGTTAAAACTCATTCAAACTACACACATCGCGTGCTGCGCGAGCAGCAAGCTGCTCGCGAGTAGCACCTTGTGCTCACAGTTCGGCCTGCGGCCTCACTGTGAGCTCGCGGTGCTTTAATCTTCAAAATTGAAAATTCAGCAGAAATGGGTTTTTCAACATCAGCCATTTTGTTTTTGAAAATTAGAAAATTTTTCATGAGGCTCTGGTAATTGCCACCTAGGCTCTATAAAATAGCATAATTTCGATCTCACTACTTATTTTTGTTTTGGCAGGACGTTGCCAAACTTTTGTGCAACTAAAGGTAGCTCCAGGGAAATTATGCAATATGTTCTTTTAAAGTAAACGCTATTTTTTATTGCATCATCGCTGTAACAGATTTTCAACAATAACTTCCGGTCGCCATCTTGGATTTTAAAATGGTTGCTAAATTTGAAATCAGTATCCTCTTTTCAGTCTCAAATGACACCAATATGGTTATTTTATGAGAAGGTTTAGAAAATAGCCATTTTTCAGAAAATTTTGATTTGGATGTCAGCCATTTTGTTTTCCAAATTTTCAACTTTTTTATTAATTTCTAGCAATTGCCTAATAAGCTCTAAGAAAGGGCGGTATCTCAGACTCATTACGCCTTTCCGTTTAAACTGACCTCTGGTCATTTTTTTACCAGGTACAGGTAGCTAGGCAAAAATTTTATATTTCTTACTTTTTAATTAGGCTTTATTTAAAAGTTCAAAAGGATTTCGTCTAGGTCCAACGTAGCGGTTTTTCATTAATTACTTTCGGCAGCCATCTTGGATTTCAAAATGGTCGGTAAATTCAGAATCAGTGTCTTCGTTTATGTCTCAAATGACACCCATATCGAGTATATCTATAACGGTTAAGAATCTTAAAAAATGTAAAAAAACCGATTGTTGTATGGCGGCCATCTTGTTTTTTCCCATTTTGAAATTTTTTTCACAAGTTCCTGTAATTGCCACCTGGGCTCTACAAACTGGCACCATGACCGATCCTCCATGTCTTTCCGTTTAGGCAGGCCTTCACCTAACTTTTTACCAGATCAAGGTGGATCAGATTTTACCATTTATTTCTTACTTTTAAAATTTATGGAATTTTAATCAAAAACAATTTTGAAGCTTGGACCGCCGTGGCGGTTTTTCAGTTATAACTTCTATATGTGTAGTTATATCTTGAAAAAATTAAAAAATCCGAAAAGCCCTGGCAACACCGAGCAATATTCATTATCGAAGCAAATCTCCAACTGTAACCGTTAAAAATCTTAAAAGAGGAAAATGGCGTCAAAACGGTCCCGCTAGGTGTCACCGTTTTGGCAGGCCATCGACCGACTTTTTACCAGGTCTACATTTCCAAGGTTAGGTTAGGTTAGGTTCCCCCCAGGGTACCAAGCCTTGTCGTGGCGGGGGGGCTCAGTACCCGGGGTGCAAGCCAGCACCTTGGGGAAGCTAATTGATACCTCAACGCCGGGCACTGCTGGCACTAACCCTGTCGGCCTGCCCGAGATATCGTAATCCACGGGAGGTGTCGATGTCACGTCTATCGGCCTATGATCGTGGACCGAGGGTCTTGCCTTAATTGGCCGGGCCGCGAGGAAGAAAACCTCTATAAAAAATTACCCCAAGCCAAGGTGTAGAGCCGTGCCAAGGGCTCAATGGCACAGGGGTCCGTCTGTGTCGCGAACGGTTCCAACTTTGGGTGCTTTGGCAAGGCCCATCGTATTTGCCTAGCCACGTCGGAGCGGCGTAACGGCGTGGTGGTCTGAGTAGTTCGTACAAAAATGTGTGAACCGAATACAAAAACCTTTGACGTTATGGTGGAGGGCCGAGATGGCCAAACCGATGCTGAGAGTGGTGTTGGTCCTTTCAAGGGCCACGCGACTATTAGCAAAGGCCCTTCTCAGGGCCAAAAGCTTGACGTAAAAGGCCCTTCTCAGGGCCGTATGTCTGAGGAAGGAGACCCTTCTCAGGGTCATTTTATTGTTA
>NJDC01003332.1:0-23559 GCA_002245475.1 Calephelis virginiensis
GTAAGTTTGACTTTTAAGTGACCCAAATAATTATGATGCGGCGTTTCAATCCCCGACGCTAAATGAGAGGTTTTATTAACCCCTGACGGAAACGTATGTATGTACGTATGTCTGTGGTAATGTTTTGAACGGTTTGATCGATTTCGATGAAAATGCTATTGTTTAAAAGCTGACGTAATCGAAATGATTCTTGACTATGTTACATATAGGTTTGTCAGGGATTTTATTGAAAATTTAAAATTTTAGGATGATTTAATCGCAACCTAACCTTAGTGTAAATAAAACTCGAGATAAACTTCACTAGTTGTTTTATTTTTTTATTCTAAATTTGAAATATGGTGAAATCTTAGCTAACTATATTAAATCTCGAAATGTAGAAACAACCAATTAGAGTATATAAAATAAACATTTAAGTCGAAAGCAAACCTAAGATTTAAATTATGGCACGCGGCGCCGCTATCTGTCACGTGTCTGCCTCCCGGATCCACACTTTGGGTGATCTTCATTTGTGAGTGGTGACAGACGAGGGTCAGTTGCGTAAGCTAAAAATTTGTAAACAGATGTTGCTTGCTGCTGCTGAGGATCGAATGATGGGTCAAACTGTCTATCTTATGACCTAACGGTAACGTCTTTTAAATTTTAGAGCTGCTTGACAGAAAGGCAGATAGTTTAGTCTACTTAGCGAACCTGGACCAATCCGGGTTGTTGTTTGAGTCCTTAATCTGCGATAATTTACAAGTAGCTGTTTGTCCGCAACTTCTTTACCATCGAATAGTTACGATTTTCATACAAAAATCATCCCATTCCTTTGGGGATTCATATTTTAAAAAAATGTTTGCGTTTGACCTTGGATCTGTAGCCACATCAATGTCAAATTTCATCAAAATTGGTTTAGCAGTTTAGCCGTGCATATATCATATGAATGTTTTTCATAGGTACTATTTGGTGTGATTGAAATAGTAGATTAACACAAAAACATAAAATATATTTTGTAGAGATTTTTTAATTAATATAGTAATATAGTTTTTAGACAAACGTCACTTATGAAAAAGCCATCAAACGATACTGACCTGTGATTACTAGCACAAACTAGTTAGAGTAACTATGCGTTTTTTGGCGTCATCGAGAGCAAAGACGGTCAAAGACATGACTTTTACTGACGACTTGTGACTAATTTTGAATAATTAAAATCTGTATACCATAATACCAATTTTAGCTAATACAAATGTATCCTAATTGTACAAATGTATGAGGCCTAAGTAAATACTTAGGCTATAAATATTTTTGACTAGCTCCCACGTTACACTTTCAAGGCATCAGCTGACGAACATTCCACCTAGATAAAGCCAGCTGACTTATTTATTTATTAAAAACAATACATAAACTATCAACTGATAAATTTTTGTTTGGGAGGAAATCACTGAACACATATATATTTTTTTCATATTTGTGTGACCAGCTGACATATAATCCACCACCTTATAACTAGCTGACAATTTTATTTCTTCAAAATATTAGTCTAACTTTAATTTGATCAATTTTGTAATCGGGAATAAATGATTAAAAATATGTTTTTTTATTACGGGCGGCTACCACTGCTCTAGCCATACTCGGAGCCGCAGCTGACGTTTACAACGCTTCATAATGCGACTCTCTGAGGCATGTTACGAGTTATCGACTGAGAGGAAGTTGGTCGTGAAAATCTGTTGCTGACTCACGGACTACTATTTTTGGAGCTTGAATATTGACATACACTTTATTTTTTTGCCTCATCTTTTTATATATTTGATTGCTCGTCAGCGGAACTACAGTTTGACGCTAGTAGTACAAATTTACTGTCATTCCATTTTACTATTGGAGGATTATAAGTAAATTTCTGGGACTCACAGCCTTGTATCGCTCTATCGTTTTTAAATTTAAGTGATCACGTATCGAGCAGGTTTCCTTTTCAGCATTATTGTAGCCGTTGAAAGCAAACCTAGCTTCTCAATTTCCTCAATCAAAGGAACAGTAGTAAAATGACGGTTGTGATAAACAACTGCCAAGAGGAATACTTTTAACCAGCTGTAAGATAACAGACGGACCAAAACCAAGATTTGACTTCCCGAAATTTCACTTGGCACCTTTATAAATATCAAAATCCAAAATCAATCCTTCATACATGGTAAGAACGAAACTTTTAAGACCAACGGGACGAGGTTTATTTTGTACTACTTGGCGTAATTTTCAGCGTCCTGTGAAAAGAATCATCTGTTTATCTACAGAATAGAACCCTGGAACTCTTTCCAGTTTGTTACAAGTTTTTTTTACCTTGTTAATTATTATGGGTCGCACTTTCCAAACTGGGTTATCCATTTCGTCTGCAGTTGGAGAATCAGAATTGACAACGTGAAGTGCATTGTGAAATGTAAGGAACCTGTCTCTTGTCATCAGTTCACTAATGAAACCCTCAATTTAATACCAGCTCTCCCATACCATGGTACTCGAGGGTAAGGAATGCAGCCTAATCGGATATGTATTGCAAATGCTCTAGCAATTTCCACTCCCGTGGATTTGGTTCGCGACCTGTTGTGCGTAAGTAATATAAGTTTGTGCAGTCTGATATCTTTTCTAAAAATTCAGTGTCAAAAAAGTCATTAAAATAATATATTTATAGTACGAGTAAATTGGACGTCTAACGGCCTTTATCAGCAAGGTAGGATACTCATGGGCCTTTCCTATGAAATCAGTTTGCCTCCACATTGTTTTTTGAAACCGTTCTTCCAATATTACTTGCAGGGGATCTTGATCTATCGCTCGGTACGGTTGCTGAACGAGGTGTTTGATATGAATTCATTGATTTTCAGATAGAAGACGATGTTGACGCAAAAAGAGATTCAATCGGTGGTGATGGCGGCTGCTGCATCAATGTGGAGGCTCAAGTAGAAAGCATAGGTGGTGCATCGTCGATAGTTTCGTCATCTTGTTGATCCTGCTCTTCTTCATTAACGTTTACTTCAACCGTTTGCTGAAACAGGAAATACGAATCATATTCCAAGTCGTAATCGTTCAAATCTTCGATCTCTGAGAGATTTCCCTTTTTCTAATACGTCACAAATAGTTAATTCCGTAAGTGGGCGTCCTAAAAGTAAATAATACATTCTTAATATAAAAAAAACAAGAAAACAACAAAAATACGCATATCGACACTTCGTGTTATGTCCACATACTACAACCGATATGCTGCGATCGTGCGAGTTCAAATTTTGGAGCGTGTTTTCATCATAATATAACCATAATGTACTAAAAATATATGTTAACTTTTCAAACACCTAGTAATTAAGCTATATATAGGAAAAAGTCTCTCATCATTTCTTTACTGACCTCAAATTATTAAATGATCAGGGGGGTGATTATGTATCTCAGTTGTCAACTCAAACTGTAAAAGTGTACATCAAATGACGTCATTTGTGTTTGCTATCTCTATTGTATTTCTGTTGGTCACTGAAGATAGCAAATACAAAACACATTATACACTCAATATATTATACATATCGATACACTCATCCATTTTGAGTTGGTAACTGAGTTACATAATCACCCCCCAGGTACATCTTAATAGTTCTCCACTGCTTAATATGTTTTTTAATGAATAGATTTTTACAAACAGAAATCTATAGCATTCTTTAGGAGTAAGTAATTAATTCTGACAGCCATTTTTTGACTTAGTTTTATTTTACGAAATTATTTGACATTTCCTTTTATTTTATTATTATTATTTTGTATTTCTATTGAATTTTGTAATGTATAACGTTTTAATTTGACATTTATTATTATTTTTTGACATCATTTGTAATTTTCAGTATTTCGAGATGTTTTTTTTTGTAAAATGTGGTATTTTGACATTTTTACCAAAGGAGTTCGATTTATTTTTATTTTACCATTATTAGAATAATTAATTTTAATTTGATTTACATTTTTTCAAACATTTATTAATAGTAGAACTTAGTTTAATAGACAACATTAGTAGCACTTAGTTAAGGGGAAATTTCTCTATTACTGGGGTAAAACCTAACGTTGTTAACCCAGTCAATTCTATTTGTTTACTAATGTCATCACTCAGTATTTTTTTTATTTAAATACCGTCATTTTTGAGGATGACAATTAGACGGTATTATTTTCAACAAAACTTTAGTTGTTATATAGCCCTGATTACAGAACAATATTAGTACTCCGACAAGAAATTCGAATACATACAAATACTGTGGGATCAAAATGTCTTACAGCGCCATCTCTTGGTGTCCACAAACATGAGTAGATTTGTGGGATATCCGACCCCCCCGCCATTGTTTTCATTGGAATGTTTTGGAATGAACAAGATCAAACTAAAATTTTAATGATATACACGTTGCAATGTATTAATTAAAAACACAGAAATAGTAAACTGGATATTATCAAAATTTAAGTTTTATCAGTAAATAAAAAACAACAACATACTAGAAAACTTTTTACTTTTACACGAATTTTAAACAAATCATTCTTCTATTACACACATAATATATAACATCTTTTACGTACTAGGAAATGATACAAACAAAGCTTTTTTATGGTTTATTGGTTACAAACAAAAAAAATATTTCACTATCTCATTTCTCTATGTATCGTTAAACTTTTATTCCGTAATGGAGGAATCAGAGCTATACTTTAAAATATGGAAAACCACTTCAATACGTTAGAATCACAAAAAAATATAGATATTGCGTAGGTACACAAATTCACCATTATACCTAAATTCCGCAAATTCTAAGCTTCGAACCATAGACCATAGATTCCTTAATGTTGCCATTTGTTTTTTTGGTCTTAGCACAATTATTATGTCACTTTGAAATTTGAAAATATATTAACACATTTTATTTTGGTGATTAAATTGTTTTTGTTTTATTGTGTATTTAATTTTTGTCACACATAATATAGTTTCAGAAATTACTGCCAAGAGAATATTTAATCAGTTTCCACATTTTTGTTTTTCTTTAGTTTTTTAATCTTTTTACCTCGAGTTTAATTAATCTAATTAAGTGAAATAATTTGGAATGACCGCCTCGTTGGTCGAGTGGCTAGCGTACACGCCTAATTACACTAACTAACCGCGAGGCTCGGGTTCGCTTCCCAAAGGGGGCATGCATTTGTGTGATGAAGATTTAGATGTCTGCATTTCCGAGTCTGGGTGTATATTAAATTTATTCTGGTATCTATTTAAGTATTTCTATGTATTAGAATGGTAGACTAACACCCATAATACAAGTATATAATATGCTTACTTTGGAATTAGATTCAATTTGTTTAATTTGTCCAGGAATATTTACTTATTTATTATTTCTGAATCATAATGCATTACACACTGTTTGTGTCGTAAGTCAGGCTATTTTTTTTTAGAAAACTCATTGGTGATGAACAATATACGCATTTGTATCGTGAACATACTACTGGTTACTAGCAGTGATTATTAATATTTATAATTTCTGGTATTGGTATCATCGGCTAACATCAATAAAACAAGCATACAATTTTGGGTAGTGTGGGGTTGTATAAAGTTGTTGTTGTAGTTGACCCATTTGTATAATTCTTCTGAGAATCAGTATTTATTTATGTATTAGCCTAGTGATTTTTTCACAACTATTTCGCAAATTGCACAATGTATACTTTTTAAAATCGTTTCCGAATCTGGCAACATAGCTTTATTTTGTATTAAATTTACTCCATCTCGCGGGTTCCACAGCAAACAATGAAACAGTCTAGTGGTATGCAAAGAGTATATAAATACTACGTAATAAGAGGCGGGACTTCCATAGATACATAGCAAACCCGAATTTGTATAGAGTTTGCTTGAAAAAGCATAACCCGTATAATTTGAAAGTAAGTCTAAAGGCATTCAGATATCAGGCAAATAGTGTCGTATGTATGTCGTATAATGGGGGAATAAGAAACATAACAAACTTATTTCTTTTATTTTTTCATATGAAAGTTGCGCTAAACTGGTGGTATGTAAATATTGTCAACCTCGCCTTGCCCTGATGATGCTTGTATAGCGAAACCGGTTGGCTAAACCATAAAAATAAAAAATAACAAAATAAAATATGAAAGTGGAAAGTACAAGTGTTTCCAAATAAATTGCATCTTTATTTTTATTAAATAGCATGATTACTTGCACGTGAAAGAATCATTTTGATAATATCTTTTTATAACGTAAGTATATAATTAATTTTATTCTCCTTTTTGTTATATTGGGAATAACGATAATTTAAATATAAGAGTGTGAGTGCTTGTCAAAAAACGCAGCCATCCTTACCACGTCCTTACTTGTTTCCATGCTAAAAAGCTCATGATTGATAGACGTAGGTGGCGTACGCATAAAATGATTTTTTGTACAATGTAGAATTTTTCAAAGTCAAATCTCACGATTGTATAAAATTGGGTGTAAAGGGTTAGGAGATTTTGCGTGAAGAAGTAACAAACAAACAAACATACAAATTTTGGCATTAATCAGCCTTTATTTACCCACCTAGAAATTAGTTAGACGAGAAGTGTAGATTTCGTTTTCATTAACCAACCTGGTAAACTTAAATCTGCCTGACAGATGGCTTCGGAATAATTTAAGTTTTCTTTTGCTGTGTATTATTCGAAATCAAAATAATTAATAACTTTCCCCGTACAAACTTCCAGCGCAGTAGGTTAGTGGAACTACATTTTTTAAAATGTAATAGTCTTGTTTGATCTCGGACCTTCTAGCGCTGGGTTTCCCAAACTATGGGTCGCGACTCACTGGTGGGTCGCAAAAGAATATTGATTGGACCCTGCCTGTAGAAAACTCACCACCCTACCGATAACACACCACACGACCGACAATTATTTCTTCTAATTTTGATGTTGTTATTTAATTAAGACTTAATTTAATAAATGAGTTATTAAAAATGTGTTCAAGCTTAGTCCTTTATTCATAATGGTAACAGTTAAATGTCCTAGAGGTGGGTCCCGAGTTTGGGAACCTTTTTTAGATGGGTCGTAGCCTAAACAACTTTAAGAATTACTGTTCTAGCGTATTAAACTCATTGTTGTGTAATATTAACCGACAGAGAAACTTTCACATGAATTATATTAGTTTATTTGGGTTTTATTAATAAGTGCAGCAAGCCAGCTTAGTATAACCTAAATGCTTAAATCCTATGAAAGTTAGTCGAAGTTTTATGTCCGTATTGTCTAAACTGAAAAACTTATGAAGCCTGGAATTATAGGATAATTACAGGACAATCTATGAATTCCACCAAATGTCATCAACTAAGTGTAAGTGTATGTAATTAGAGAATATCAATCAAGGGAATCAGACAGACAGCCAGAAAAATGCTCAAAATAAGTCGTGCTGCATATTTAAGGCACATAAGCTTATGTGTTTTTAGAGTTTCGTACCCAAAGAGTAAAAACGGACCCTATTACTAAGCCTCCGCTGTCTGTCTGTCTGTCTCTAGGCTGTATCTCATAAACCAGGATAGCTAGAAAGCTGAAATTTTCACAAATTATGTATTTCTGTTGCCGCTATAACAATAAATACTAAAAATAAAAATAAAAAATATTAAGAGCAAAAAAATGGGGGGGGGGGGTCTCCATACAATAAACTTCTTTTTTTAGTATTTTTTGCTGAATATTAAAAACGGTAACAGGTAGACCCTTCAAATTTTTACAGGATATTTCCTTGTATATTAACTTTCAAAATAAATAATTAAATTACAATAAAGTAAATATTAAAGGGGGGCTCCCATATAACAAAGTAATTTTCCAACAACAACAAAGTGATTCTCTGTTATAGATGATAGTTTGAAACCCTTCGTGCGCGAGTCCGACTCGCACTTGGCCTGTTTTTTAATGTTATATAATATAATAATAAATGTATTGAGTGTGTTAGGTACTTATACTAAATTATACCACGATGTCGTATAACTGTTTTAATTATTTATCAATTGTGTAATTTTAAATAATTATATTATACATAAATTTATTGAAATTATTTTTGGGAATAAGCAATTGCTACTACTGATATTTTTATTAAAATTTTATAAATATCCGCTTGAATTTTATGGTGACCGATAAAAGAAGTGTACAGGTTGAGTGTTGACTATGAAAGAATATAAATTTTGCAATAAGGCCAGTCGTTGTTCAATTTTGAAGCAAATAGATCGATAAATATCCCTGGATAAGTTACACAAAATGAATCCTATCCTAAAGAAAGCCAATTATATGTATGTGTTAGGGGTGTTTGTCAACAATAGATACTAACTAATACACAGAAATGCTTAAATAGATACCAGAATAAATTTACACCCAGACCCTGAAATGCAGATATCTAATGTTCATCAAACCGGTTACATCCGCTTGCCAGAATTTCATTTGCCATAATTGCATCTGCTACGAGTATAATGGTCAACAGACATAATACCTCATAATTTCATAAGTCATACTCATTGTTTACTATGTTATCATTTGCTAGCATGATTGTAAGCATTTACCACCAAAATAACTTCTAGAAGTATCTTCACGCCCATATCCCCAAAGAGGTAGGCCGAGGTACAACCAAGGCACCCACGACTAGCCGAAGACACTAAGTCCCACAATGTGATAGGTGGCAAGCCTATCGCCAACCGGGCACATTTCCAATGCCGACCAATATTTTTTGTTTGTTAGAAAATTGGAAAAATCCAATTTTCTTTTTGTTGGCCGACCCGGGATTCGAACCCGGGACCTCATGCAGTCAAGTCCAACACCCGGACCGCTAGACCACAGAGGCGAATAACTTCTAGAAAAAGAACATAAATTCGTTTAAGATTAAATGATCGATAGGTTTAGGTATGGTTTAGTTAGGTTAGGCTAGAATAAGAAAGACAACGAACGAGCCGAGCGAGCGAAGCGAGCGTGCCGCGGCTGCCGCCGGCGAAGTGCCAGAAAGCTAATCGCTTTTTAGAAAAAAAGGTGTTAGGTTAAATAAATAGGTATTAGAAATAAAAACAACTATAATACTTAATCATACTGTCATATATTTATTACAATTTACTTAATGCAAGTACAAATTTTTGTAAGACATTTAAATATTCTGTTGAATAATATTATTTCAATTAGTAAAATGGATAACAATACGTATGGCACTTGTATCATTATGGAAACTAATTTTAGTGCGAAGAGGCGTATGTCACCACAAGTATATTATGGTCAACAAAACATTCGGACAAATAAAAATTCGGGCAAATTTAATTCTGGCATTTGAATATATGGCATATATTCTTTGGGAAAACAATAGATAACCTCACCAAACAAATGCCTGCCCCCGTCGGGAATCGAACCCGAGCCTCGCTGGTCGTTGTAGTTAGGCATGTAGGTCAAAATGAAGCAGTCAATATATTTTGGTTTGTTGAATGAGGCCTACAATATAATGTTTATCGAAAATTTCTTTTTCTACCGAAACCGCGGGAGTCTGTCACAATATTTTTTCTAGTAAATTTTTCTGTCCCTTTTAAAATCAAAGTATTGGAAAAAGTAAGTAAAGTAACTAGATAAAAATGCAAAACATTGTGGATAGGGTAAGTTTGTTGCTGAACTATCAGAAAACTAATTCTAGAAGCGACCCTGGAAACCTCAGACTCTTGTAATTAAACAGCTGCAGCAGAACTTTGGAATAAGTATTGAAAATGTGGACCTTTTTCTGAATAGTTTCTCATTAATTGACTCTCAGTATACATAATATATAATTACATACTATTCTTAAATTTTGACTCCGGTGACAGAAACTTGGAAAATGTGCTTCCTAAAATGTTTCATTGTAGAAACCAAAATTCCCAACTACTCTTTTTAATGTTCATCGTTCTTAATAATTAAAATCCATAATGTCAGCAGCAAGAAACATCTATTAAACTATTAAGCGTTTCTTATTTTTTATTGTAGGGAATACCCATAAATCAAAATAAATTCTACACCCAAAAATAAAAATACAGTAAAAAAATAAAAATATGCAAATTAAATAAAACATCTATAATAATATACGTGTTTGTAAATCAGTCATACATGGTTCTGGTTTCGATGCACACCTATCCAATTTCTAAACACATAATTTTTCCCATGTTAGTCCGGGTCCGCTAATTAGAATATACCTCTCTACCAGGCAGCTCGTAAGAGCTCGTAATTGGTTAAAATAAAGGTCATCACTAACAAGACCACAGGAGGTGGAGTGCAGTGCAGCTACTTGCCTGAGTAGGGATCCACCACCCTACCTATTCCTGCCGTCATAATGAGGGTAGGCCGTCTTAACATCTGTAGATTGTCGATTTATTATACGAACATATACGTGTAGGTACTTTTAGAGCAATACACTAAAACACTAATACATTGGATCGCCTCTGTGGTCTAGCGGTTCAGGTGTTGGACTTGACTGCATGAGGTCCCGGGTTCGAATCCCGGGTCGGGCAACAAAAAAGGAAATTGGGTTTTTCCAATGTTCTAATAAAAAAAATGTTGCTCGGGATTGGATATGCGCCCGGTTGGCGATAGGCTTGCCACCTATCACATTGTGGGACTTAGTCTTCGGCTTATCGTTGGTGCTACTTATATTCCTTGATATAAACATAACCTCTTAAAGCTACAGAAAACAACGTTCGTTATTTTTCACCTATATTCGCTCAGACACATTAAAGATTGTTTTTTTAAAAATAATCATTGATTATCACCAATTAACAAAAAGTATCAATACTTACACGATGTAAAGAGGTTTTTACACGTAATACTGAGGTACCGGTCGTTAGCAATTGTTAGCAATTACAAATAAAATCAGCAGTGTATACAAGATGACCGTCCAAACGTCAAATGAAAGTAAGGCCATTAAATTCACGTACATTTATATTCACATTTTGAACATACATACATACATATCTTCACGCCAAGTCCCTTACGGGGTAGGCAGATAGTATCGAGTGCCAGACCTAACGATCCTGACAAACCTGTCTTGCTTCCTTCACATTCATAACCCTTTTCATACAAACACGCCGGTTTCGGAGACTCTTGACACCACCCTCAGATAATATCCGATTGATCTGATCGTGAAATGTCAGCATTGGTCTCCCCGGGTACCTACATCCATCCACATTCGCATTGTATATCTGCTTTATCAATCTTTCATCTGTCATTCTTTCCACATGACCGATCTAGCGGAGCATGCCCTTTCACAGTTTAACACCAACACTTTCTTTCAATCCCACTCTTTCTCGGATCTCACTGTTACGAATGCGGTCAGCGAGCGTTACACCACAGATTTTCCACAGTGCTCTAATTTCGACCGCATTTATCCTACTTTCATGCTCTTTCTGACATACCCAACTCTCGCTTCCATACAATAACGTTGGAATAAGCACAGAATTATGGAAAGCGAGTCTGGCTTTTTGACTCAAACCCTCGCTTTGGAATAGCTTACCCAACGCTCCATTCACACTATTCCCTGCACTCACTCTCCTCTCTATATCCGCGGTGTACCTTCCATCCCTGCTAAAAGCACAACCGAGATATACAATTTCATTCTCTTGTTCCAGCACTACATCATCAACCAAAACTCTTACATCCGTTCTGGCTACGTCTCTTTCAAACACCATTATTTTGGTGTTCATCGCATTCAAATTTAAGCACCTTTCTTTACAATCTCCTTCCATAACTATGACCAGGGTTTGCAGCTCAGATGGCGTAGAGCCCAAAATTACAGCATCATCTGCATAAAGCAGGCAGTTCACCACTTGGTCACCCATACGCATTCCCACATTCAATGATCTTAACCTCTGAAGACATTTGTCCAAATATAAGATAAACAAGCGTGCTGACAACACATATCCCTGCTTGACGCCAATATTAACATCAAACCAAGGCGATATGTTGCCATCCACCCGCACGCATGCTTTATAGTCTAAATACATCGACTGCACCGCACCCAGCAGGGACCCGACTATCCCATAATCTGGCAAAATGTCCCAAAGTTCCTTACGTACAACCCTATCAAACGCTTTTTCGAGATCCACAAAACCGCAGAAAACCTTCTGACCAAGAGCCAGATGCTTCTCTACAATGTTGCGGAGCGAAAACACTTGATCCGTGCATCCTCTTCCAGTCCTGTTTTTTTTTTAGACACAAGAAGATTTCTTTCCACACATAAATCTACAATATGCTTACCAGCATCATTCACTCTCTTATCACCATAGGGTCCAAGAACGACCTCGTAACCGTTCCGTCGTGTCCTCACCCAACCATTCAAGTTACCACACATAATCACTTTTTCATTTCATTCAACCATATCCAGAACATCCCTGATTACAGAATCCCAAAACTTTTCCAGGTCATGAGTCGCTAACGAGTTGATCGGCGCATAGGTTACCACAAAAACTCGCGTGACTTAGTTTAATTTAGTTTAGTTTAATACGGACCCAGAGCAGTCTCGGACCAATCAAACCATACTCTTTCAGGCCTGAGGCTAAGCGATTCGATTAAATGATACCTACCCCAGCGCTGGCGTGATCTCTCTGTGATACACCAGACCAAAGAGCCAACCTGCCACCAGGGTGATCAAAAGTATCACTACCTTTTCGCTTAGTCTCCGTTACACACAGTAAATCCAGGTATCTCTCATCCATTACATCAATCAATTCATTCATCTTCGCTTCCATTCCCCCTCTCACATTCCACGTGCCTATTTGACATTCTCCACTCCTCGATTCATTCGCCTGTACGGGCCTGGCGTGATGGGTGGCGGCCCCCATCGCCACATCTGCCTCTTTTCGTACCGACGAAGGCGGATCGGTGCGCGTCGCCTCCAGGGAACGCCCTAACCCGCTCTGCGGTACTTTTTCGGGCCAGAATTGCAGTCCAATGGACTGGCAGGGATCGTGACGTGCACGCTTCTGGCCAATGACCCTTTTACATTTACAATTACATTTTTAAAAAACTATAAATCCAGAAAATACCGGGATTTATGAAATTTAATCCCGAAAATTTCGGGACTAAAATATGACAGGGATCCCCTATTCCTCTATTTGTAATCAATAACTAGCTTTAAATAAAATATGCTCCATTGTCGGGTATCATGGTTACTGTGTCATGGTCGTGTTGTATGGTCATGGTTATGTGGTATGGTCGCTGTTGAGTAGCAAAAAGCACCAACATTTTGGTCCTTCGAGCCAAGACTTATCAGCAGACCTACAAGTCTATAGTTTGCTAATTATTAGTTTTGTATTATTTTGTGTAATTGATTCCGTTATTTTGCCTTCGTGTGCCGATAAACAAGGAGATGATCAAAGTAAGCTAGATGAGATGATGAAAAAACAAACAAGCAACTTCAAAGCTTTCATGAGAAGGTTATTAAATCTCAAAATTGAAAATATTAAAGAGAAGTGGGAACTAGAAGATGTGTTTAGGTAATTGCAATCGCGTTGGCATACACTTCGTTCGATACACTTGGCGTTCACTGTGACATAGATAGCGAGATGGAAGGGTATGAAAATGCTTACTCGGACCATGAACAACGGTTCCATTATAAAAAAAGGCCATTTATAATAGAATTTGGTCTATTTCTTACAGAGAAAAATCTACACCCCTAACAAACGTACCCGTCTTTACAAGTAACTACCAGCAATGGGTGTCATTTCAAGATAATTTTGTAGAAATAATACAAACTTAAATTTGGACATTACAATCGATACTGTTTTATGGCATCTTATAATGGGGTGGAGCTCCAAAAACTCACATGATTCAATTGGAAAGAGCACAAAGATTAATTCTTAAAGTAATGTTAAAGAAGCCCCCATTATACATTACTGATTTGTTATATTACGAAATTTCTGTATTAATCTTCACGCCCATATCCCCGAAGAGGTAGACAGAGGCACAACCAGGGTACCCACGACTAGCCGAAGATACTAAGTCCCACAATGTGATAGGTGGCAAGCCTATCGCCAACCGGGCATATATCCTATCCCGAGCAACATTTTTTTAAATTAGAAAATTGGAAAAATCCAATTTTCTTTTTCTTTTTGTTGTTGTTTTTGTTTTCTTTTTGTTGTCTGTATTAATAGTTACACATTTTTTTATATATACAATCAGTTTTATTAAAAAACATTCTTCCTTGCAGTATAATATCCTTTAACGTATGTTCTGTGGTGAAATCTCGTACATCCTGGGCTCGAAAATTCTACTTATTTTTCAGTTGAAGATCAATAACATGGCAAACAAACTGTAATATAATGCACAACTATAATATTCAAGTTTTCTCTTCTGCCGGCACTCCCGGAGTACAACCCTTCGTTTTTTACATTGAATGTTTTTTAGAAAATGTAACTTTGTCGATAAGGGGCCACCAGAAGATCCATATTACGGGGCCTACTCAGTTTGGACAATATTTCAATAGTAAAGTCAGGGGAGAGGCCGAGCGCCTTATTTAACACCTACAAATTAGCTCGAAAAACTATGAGACTAGCTGGGAAATCTTGAACTATATATACAACAACCAGAGATTAAAATTTACTTCACAAATTAATGCAATGTTAGACATTCCAGTTATGCAGCAGGCCTCAAGTAACCAAATAAAAGGGATCCATGACATCACAAAAGAGTGTTTGTAGGGAATAATGTTATCCTCTATTGATACTCTGTTTAGCCAAAAAACTGGACGCAGACACACACCAACAGTACATGTCATCTCTTAGCCCACCTAGAGATTTACCGAAAATACGATATTTCGTAACATCTTTGGAATCCAAATTTATGACTCTAGAGGTGAGGACTCTAGAGATGAAGAACGGATCAACGTCATTAACATTGCTACCTGCGATACAGTCATAATCTACGTGTATTTTAATTCGTTAAAGTTCAAATACTTTGCAAGCAAACGGCGGCGACGGTGGCATTGTCGGAATCGCAGGGGTCCTCTTCTTCGTCAACCGGAGTGTCCACTTAGCAACCAGATACTGTGGAAAAGATATGGCTATGATATGTCTTCGGCGTCTTCATCCTCGTCCGAACTAGGCTCACTGCCTGTAACAAATGAAATTTATGTGAATAAAGAGGTTGCGAAATACTCGTGTTGGTCCTGGCTCCTTTGACGTATTCCGGTTCGGAGGGTAAGTAAGCATGTAAACTTACTTACTTTTGCTCAAAGCCTAACATCCGGGATGTAATATCTCAGGTTGGCAAGGCACTATTACCACCTTTAGTGTCTTTCTTTTGGTGGAATTTCTTACCATCTGGAAATCCTGATACAATTTATTTACTAACACTTGTACTTTCCACAATATATTTTTATTTTTATAGTTTAGCCAACCGATTTCGCTATATAAGCATCATCAGGGCTATACAACAGTATAGTTGTATTCCACAACATATTTTTATTTTTTATTTTTATAGTTTAGTCAACCGGTTTCGCTATACAAGCATCATCAGGGCTATATAACATTGGCCAAGTAATTGCATAACAAACGTAAAAAACACAGTCGAATTGATGACTTTCTCCTTTTTTGGAGTCGGTTATTAAATAAGAATACATATAACAAATAAGGAAAAATAAAAGGCAAGCTCACTCTTCTACGATGGATGGATTGTGTCTCCCGAACGCAGAGAGAGAGTGCATGGATCCTCCCTGACCCCTGCGAATTGCCCCTCGGTCGCGTCGTCCTCCCGTCCGTCCTCTTGGTCATTTTTAAACACAGAAAATAATAAATTTATTAATTATTTAGGTATTACTCAAAAACCGCTAGTCGGATTAATGATAAAATTAATCTAGGACCACCTCGGAATCATAACAATTTTTTTTGGAATGACTAATGTGTTGCCAACCTCGCGGTTTTTACAACTTCAGCGGGCTTTAATCATAACAATTCAAAACAAGGACCATCAAAGTCGGTTAGTTATTGGATGAGTAATATTTTTATTTGATGAAATGAGCATATTCTTGCATTAGTTACATGACAAGCTATTTTGTTCCGTATTGTAGTTGTAAACCAAGAAAGTAAATTTGTTCCGAATTGAAATAAAACTACAATTAAGATGTTTCAAAAATGATTTAAGCAAAGTGAAACTTCAATTATAACTCAATTCATTTCGAATATGTCGCATAAGTACACATATGATATAACCGCAATAAATACTACTAAAACTAACATCAATTTTAAATACAATTATACGGAATGTTTTCCGCAATTTCTCTGGTCATCATCAGATTCAGATCTTGGAAGTACATTCTTTTACATAAAAAAAAGATTTGTAAAATTGGTTTACAAATGACGAAAAAAAGTACCTACATAAAAATACAGGCATCGTATAGGACACCTCGGAAGTTAGCTAAGTCCGGAATGTAAACCTCCTTTTAACTCTATTGATTCGCAATTGTTTTCAGTGTTGCCTACAAGATAGTTAAAAGTTCGCTAAGTTGGTTAAGTATTTAAGCTAAAACGTGTTTTCTAAAAAAAAATAAAAGTATATCAGAACGAAATAAGGCAAACTGTGATTACTTTCATATATTTACTTCTTTATTAACTATATTGTAATAAAACCCCATGGAACAATAAATGGACAGTCTGTCTACCTAGTTTCTTCCTGTAAAATCTAGTGCAGAAGACAACTCGACATTTCTATACTATAACTAGTACTGGCTGTACCCGCAACTTAGTTTGCGACTAAAAACGCTAACCTGAGTTAAATTAGTAAATCTATATCAATTGTAATAAAGACAAACTTATGCATTCATACTCGTAGCAATAGTCTAGTTGAAATTTATTACAATGTCCGCAGAGCAGCTTAAGACGACATGTATATTCAAATATTTCTTTGTATTCCCATTTACTAGTTATTTTTTAAATATCTTCAGCGTACATAATGTACTCTTCTACAGACATGATAAATATTTTACGTTTACATATCTCCATTTATCATTTATTTAAAAATATAATAAAGCAATATGGCTAAGGATCGATATCTCGTTTTTCCGTGATATATGTCAATAACCATTTGTCCCATTGTAAGCATACCCAAAGCCCTTAGATATGATAAGAACGTTAAGTTGGTAACACTAATGACGTCGCGGAGATTACATCTTATGATTCAATCCATGTGGAACGAACATAATCGGAAGATGGAAACAAAGTTTTAACGAAGGCCACTTTTGTGGAGGGCGTGATTACAACCCTCTAGGCTATGCTTTACCATACAAGGTACAACACGATTATTACCGTACACGTTTTGGTTAAAATACAGTCACAAGTACAATTCAAATTTTTTACCTTAGCAAGTGGGCTTAAAAATAATGTTATCAAGATAAAATCTACTAGGACATGCGATGTCACCATACATCCAGACGTTATCAAACTGTAAAACATTTGTAAGTAGGAATTAGTAAAATGAGAATAGTATTATATGTACTTATAATGTCCCTTATAGCATTTCTACTCGTATATTAGAATAAAGTTTAAGAATTATAGCATTGTTGAATGTTATTTAGCATTCTATTTTTGGATTTTTTGGATCTGACTCAAAACCTCCATATTGCTATCGTAACTAACACTTGAAAATAACCAATTATTCATTACTCCTGATATTTTTGTAACATTTTATATTTATTCCTTATTGAACGCACATTTTCGATAAAATACGTGCACAGTGCCCACAGTACCCAATACCACTGGACCGATCCCAAGAAATGCATGAATTGCAAATTAACTAAACAAAATAAAAATCAACGACATGTTATTGGCAAGCATAATCTGTTTTTGTACAGTGAGCGACATGGAGCGAGCATGAGTAATTAAATACTAATAATAAATTAAATTAGAGACCAAATACAAAACAGTAGCTTTGTTAGTTTCAACTTTGTCAATTCAAAAACTAGGTCATGACTTTAAGCTGGAAACAAACTTTCTTCTTCTTTTATAAATATGGCTTTCAATCGTTTTTCACGACTTATTCAGCCAATGTCAGATACGGGGCCACCACTTAGTAAGTATTTTACTTTATCTGAAGATTGAGCTACCTATATATACTGTAAATAATATATGCCAGCACCAAACTTTACAAAAGACAGACAGACATGTGCGTTAACATATTTTTTTTATAATTTAATTTTGTTAGATTTTATACATCCACATAACAACTTCAAAATACTGCGGTTACTTGATACTAGTAAACATTTATAGTTAAGAGGTTTAGGAAAATCACTTGGAAGGATATTATACAGGCATGTAGGGAATTTTAAGCAATTAAATAAAATGTGATCAACTGTACCTTCCTCCTGTCCACACTCGTAGATAGGATAATCTTGAAGACGTATTTTATGAAGAAAAACTGGGGTACACACGTGACCGAGCCTTAGTCTACGGAAAAGAGATGTTGAAGTTTTATTCATGGATCGAATCTGATAGTCGAAAACATTTTAGAGCAACGATTTTTTATGATTTTAAAAGTTCTCTTTCTCCGCAAGACTGTGCCGCTCGTCTTCAAAATGCTTTTGGGAGAGAAGCACCTTGCTTAAGCACCGTGAGGCGATGGTTTGCTGAATTTAGAGATGTCAAGTTTCTTTACATGACGAATTTCATAAAGGGTGTCCTTCAACTGCCGTCAACAAAAATAATGTGGCTACTGTTAAGTGGTTAATTGAAGAAAACCCCCGGATCACATATGAGACAATTTCAGGACTATTGGGGATTGGTATGAGCCAAATTCAGAAAATTTTACACGAAGAATTGAAAGTTCGGAAACTTTGTTGTTGTTTGATTCCTCATGAACTGATAGCGGAGCAGAAGCGGGCTTGCGTGGAATGGTGCTCACAGATGCTACTGAATTACGACCACGGACATTCTAATGCTGTTTATGAGATTGTCACAGGAGACAAAACGTGGATTTATTATTTTGAACCCGAAAAGACACCAATCTTGTGAATGGGTGTTTAAAAATGAGAACAGGCCAACAAAAATGAGACAGGCGGGAAACGTTGGTAAAAAAATTATCACGTTTTTTTCTCAGCTACGGGTCCCATCTGTACAATTCCACTTGAAGATCAAAAGAGTGTTAACACCGAGTGGCATCTCACCATTTGTTTACCCAGGGTGCTAGAAAAAGTTCGTGAAAGATGACCAAAAGCCGCATTCACCTACACCACGATAACGCTTCTTCACACACGGCTAACAAAACAAAGTCATTTTTAGCGTTCAATCAGCACGTAGAAAACATGCCTTCAGATCTGTGGTCCTCCTGTTTTAAAAAATGGTTCGATCGCATTAAAAAATATTTAAAATTTAAAGGAGACTATTTTAAAAAGCAACTATTTTAAAAGACCAAAACATAATATTTTGGTCATGTCATGTTGTTTTTTTAAGTTGCGCGAAACTTATAGTGTGATCTACGTATATCTGATTAGCCTTTGATCGATAGTATATTATTTGTTACTTTATTTAGGTAAAACTAACACTAGTTTCGATTTCAAAGCGCAAAAACTCTAACATGAAGGATACAAAAGTAGGAAGACCATTACCAAGGAGGTGTGAATCTACAGAAATCCTATGGGACATTAGCAGTTCCGCTGACTCACTCGCGCCAGTGGCTTGAGACGCTTCAAGCGAGTGCCATTACGTGAAAACTACTATTGATAAGTATACGCTCGTCATCGCCAATATTAGTTCCGGCGATAAAGGAGATAGATGTACATTGTCGATACGCGTATCTTGATGAGTGGCCTCACTAGTTGAGGCTAGTACTGAAATTATTCCGCAGGTAGGGATTTAAAGCATGTAGCCTTGACAGCTTCGTTAGTCGAGTGGCTAGGGTACACGCCTAACTACACCAACGAATGGCGAGGCTCGGGTTCCATTCCCGACGGGGGCAGGCATTTGTGGGATGAACATTTAGATGTCTGCGAATCAGGGTTTAGCTTTTTATTGAAATTATTCTGGTATATATAAATATTGGTATGTGTATGTATCAATGACTAACACGCATAACACAAGCATATAGTTTGCTTACATTGGGGTTAGGTTAGTCAACGATACTAATACATAGAGTCAAGTATCTTCACGCCTATATCCCCGAAGAGGTAGGCAGAGGCACTACCAGGGCACCCACGACTAGCCGAAGATACTAAGTCCCACAATGTGACAGGTGGCAAGCCTATCGCCAACCGGGATAGGATATATCCCGAGCAACATTTTTTTTTATTAGAAAATTGGAAAAAAACAATTTTCTTTTTGTTGCCCGACCCCAGATTCGAACCCGGGACCTCATGCAGTCAAGTCCAACAACTGAACCGCTAGACCACAGAGGCTAATACATAGAATTTTAACAAACCCTACACTAAATGTTCGTCACACAAACTCGACGAACCCGAACCTCGCGGTTGGTCGGTGGAGTTTGGCGTGTAGCCCCTCGAGCAACGAGGAGTCAACGATAGGTCACTGAAATTGACAGTATAAGGTCTAAATCCTATCCTATAATATTATAAATGGGAAAGTTTGTAAGTATGTATGTATGGATGTTTGTTACTCTTTCACGCTCGAATGGCTGAACGGATTTGTCTGAAATTTGGAAGACATACAGATTGTGACCTAGATTAACATATAGGCTATTTTTAATCCCGATCGCACACCGGGTTTCTGTGAAAACGCGGGCGAAGCCGCAGGTAGCAGCTAGTAAACTATATAAATTGTTCATTTTCGCACGTTCATTACAAAAAACGAGTTAATTCAAAATTGAAGTTTTCGATATTTCATTTTATGACAAAATATCCAAAAATCCCTATTTTGAGTTAGCTCGTTTTTTGAGAGAACGAGTGATTTGTCCAATGTCGTACCGTCAGCGTATACTTGTCGGCGGGGCTGGTTAAGCAACTTTTTAAGTTATTAATTACATTAATAAATTTAAATTTAATTAAAATAATGGATCGAAATCTTTTATTTAATAATTCGTTACACAATGTGTAATATAACAACTCAGTTTAGGGTTAGATGCGTTTAGGGTTGTAAGTCTTATGTAACAGGAATTGTCTAAAAAACTTGCTTCTTTTGTATATTCCGCATCAATATTCCCATATAACTATACTTGTACCTACAGCAAAAAAAGCAATTTAAGATTATGTCATAGGTATTATTTTACGTGATTAGGGCCAAATGAGCAGCCTTATTTCGTATTCATTTGTTTAATCGATTGTAATATTGGATTGTTTTATTGCTAGCAAGCTGATGGCTGCGGCTTCGCACGCTAAATTCTAATTAAAACCATTCCCGTTTCCCTATACCTATTCCGTGAAGAATACCTACTATCTTTAAAATATCTAAATTCATATACTACATTTTCACTAATTTACTTTTTTCGTTTGCCTATTTCTTTTTAAAAATAACGTTAACGTTCTTTTATACAAAGTGCAGATATAAGAAGCAGGCAGTGCCCATAGGGATATGGGCACTCTTAATTATTGGTTTGAACCCTAAATGGACAACACGAATATTTTTCGAGGATTGGACCTAAGAACAATTTGCGGTCCCGCGGCCTCGGAGTTTCGCAACACGCGGGCCAATGTACTCGGGGCGATGGCAGCAGTTTCGCTTCAGTTTTTTGTTTTGCATGTAATTTTAAATCTGTGATAACTTCTAAAGTACTTATTTAAATTAAAAAAAATTGACCAGCAAATTTGAACAACATTAAGTTGCCCAGGTAAATAAGACACTTACGTGGATATGGAATAATACTGATGAGGAACAATTAGCTTTTAAAAATAAGGTAGTATTGAAAAATATTTTTCAGAGATAAAAATGGTTACTGTGAGTCAACCTTAGATAGATAAATGCCATTGCGGACATCGTCACAAAATATGGAATTTTCTCTGCTATACATATAGGTATTAAATAATAATGTGGTACCTACGGGATTAAATTATCTAAAGAACAATGAAAAGAAAGCCAAAAGCGCCTTTGTTTTATATTACGCACGAGACCATGTAATTAGGGTGGGTTAAAGAAACCTGAATATGTCCAAATTAAGAAAGTATTCGTAACAAAATAAAAGGTTTTTGATACACAATTTAAAATATCGTTAATGAATTAAATAAAACTTACACGTGACTTTATACTCTATTTACTAATGTACTCTATAAATAACAAGGTTAAATTCATGAATTTAACCGATTACGATTTCGATAAAATATTTTTTTTATCGAAATCGGTTAAATAACCGGTGAAAGGTTTTCTTACAATTTAACATAATATAGTTTTACATTTACACTACATACATACATATCTTCACGCCAAGTCCCTTGCGGGGCATGCAGAGAGTGCCATATTTTATGATCCTGGCTGACCTGCCTGGCTTCCTCCAAATACTTATACTTTTCGTACAAATACGCCGGTTTCGGAGATTCTTGAGACTACTTTCGGATATTACCCGAGCGATTTCATAGTGGAATGTCAACCAAGGCCTCCCCGAGTACCTACATTCATCCACATTCGCATTGTACTTAGGTATATCAACTTTGTCAATCTTTCATCTGTTATTATTTACGGATGACCGAACCAGAGAAGCATGCTCTTTCCTATTTTAACACCAGCACTTTCTTTCAATCCCCCTCTTTTTAAGATTTGAGTATTAAGAATGTAGTCAGTGTGGTTACTAATATTACAACACAGATTTTTCGTAGCTCTCTAATTTCGATCACATTTATCCTACTAAAAAATTCTCCCAAAAGGTCCAATTCTACTAAAATGTGCAATATAGGTGAAACGTGTAAAATGACCAGACATTTCTAGCAGTAAAATGTAATAAATAGAAATTTTGTAAAGGAAATTGGAGCGAGGTGACGACATGGTGACGACCACTAAAGTTTAGCCACAGCACCTATCGTTAACTCTCAAAGGACGCTCGCGCGGCGTCTTAGGAATGCTTTAATAAAATTAAGCCTCGACATGTGATGTAATTGTGTTCAGCAAATTGTTCCAGTTCATGATTATAGTTTATGAACTCTGACGTTATTAAGTCTATGGATAAATAGTGTGCGTCGGATATAGTCGTTGTTGTTTTTGAATTTTATCCCAGTCGGGGAAAGGCAAAGGATCTGTGTCCATACAGCCACGTCTTCCGTATTAATAAATCTTTTTCTTGCTATATATTTTTAAATTATGTCTTCCATATTAATTCTTTATTTCAGTCATTAGTCACTATTTACACAGTTTTGTCTGGGTCTTGAGTAAAGCGGTGGTTTCGTTACACAAGCTCGTTTATGAGATTTGGCGGCAGCGAGGAAATTCACGATACACTAATTTCTTCATGATTATTTTATTAGTGCACTTTCACTGAACAAAATTAGACTAATTCCCACCTAAATTAACCAATTTTACTCATATTTTACATTAAATCCAATAATTGTGAAAAAATTACGACTATCTTCATTCACGATGGCGCCAAAACTCCGGATATAGTCGTACTTATACATAGTAAACTGTCAAATGTTTCGGTAGAAGCAATAAAACTATTTGTTTTTAGTTAATTAGG